>JAOTQJ010029437.1:0-16107 GCA_025642045.1 Solanum sejunctum | reverse complement strand
AAAAGAATATTATAAATAAAATATAATATACTTTTTTACCGCACCCCATCACTTCCTCTCACCATACCTCTCCTCCCTTGAACCAACTAATATTTTTAAAAAAAAAATTATAAAACTTTTTATAAGTTTTGTACTTTATCTTCCTCCCTCCTTCTCTCCCCCTTCCCTCTTAAAAAATAACTAGTATATGTACCCGCACGTTTGTGTGAAATTTGAATATTTGTTTCAATATTTCTTTTTAAACTCATAATAATATTTTATAATTTTCTACATCAAATATTTAAGTTCATAAAATATAAAGACATGTTCGAACCATTTGTGCTTGTTTTATTTAAATTTAAATGGTTCAAATTACATTTGTAACATCAAGTTTAATTATACTCCTAAAACTAATTTACATAGAGTAAACTATTAAATGATGTAATCGTAATAAAAACTCATATAAATGGTGCATAATTTTCTTGCTAATGATTATAATAAATTATGCAGTAATATATATTATTTACCTATCAATATTCTTATTAATTTATTTATTTGAGCATATTAATTATTATTGGTAGTACACAATTTTCATTGTTGTGATATTATTTCTATTTTATATGAATTAGCTATTCTTGTGATTTTACAAAACACTTTGTTCAACTTTTATCAAGGGAAATTTAGTTTTGTCATTTTAACATTGAACAAAAATCAAATAATACATTTATGGCATGCATATAAAGATTTAATACGTGATTAATCTATGCTTATGCTATTTATCATCGAAATTAAGTATATACATATGGTGAAACAGGTCTTGGTGTGTGTGTATGTATATATATATAATAAAAATAAATTGCCTTGTTAAAAATTTAGCATCTCGGTTATTGATATATCTTGTCATGTCAGATTTTAACTGAACTTATCTACCTATATCTTTACACTTCGTTTTATTAAAAAATAATCCATTTCTTTTTCATTAATAAAAGTGAACATTGCTGCAATTAAGCAATCTACAAATTAAACCATATGAAATCCAGATATATCCTCTCAACACAAATTCATTTTTCGGACTTACCTATTTTGATTTTCTTGCTTTGTGCAAAAATTGCTAAATTAATCTTTCAAACTTATGCCATCATTATTTTCTTAGTGACAGAGATTGTCGTTCTCAGCATATTGTCTTTACAAAATTAATTTTTTCTTATGATAATTTAGTTTTCTAATGAATATTTGTAGATTTTTTTTTTCTCTGTATCAAGCTAGAAGAAACATACTTGTCAACATCCAAAAGTACTATTTATATACTCTCTCTATTCACTTTTACTTGTCACTATTTCACTTATCAAGGTCAAATTATATAAATTTTGATCAACATCTTAAAATGTATTCTTTTATCATATTAATATGAGAAAATTACAACTTATAATATTTTTCGTATAGTTTTTAATCATCTAAATTTATATTTCAAATATTAAATTTAATTTAAATTTTGAAATTTAATCACATTGAGCTCGAAAAGCAAAATAATGATAAATAAAAATAAATAGTAAAAGTAATAAATAAAGTTATCTTTCACAAAATATTTATTATTAGATTCAGTTTTTTAATCGTTGCACTCAAAACTATATCTAGTAATTAGGAAATGTTATTCTCCAAAATAGAAAATAAATCACTAACTCTTGTATATATGCAAAAGTGATAAAATTGTTATGGAAAGGAGCAAAAAACTCAGACATTAAAAAACTCAATGAATTATTAGATCCAATTAGATAGTTTGATCGGTGGAAGTGTCATAGAAAAAAGGTGAAATTACTTCATAGTTATATATTATTAAGAGATCAACAAATGAAACAAATCATCAAATAATAAACTCCATGGCCAATGCACAACACACCCAAGTCAATCCCTTCAAAAGTAGATCAATATCCTATATTTGTTCATATTAAGTCTCAACTAAAATAACAATATCAAGAAAAAATTGATGATGCCTCTTAAACTTCTCTCCTCTGTAATTTATATGCCTATTAGAATTTTGTTTAGTTTTATTCTAATGATTAATATATCTTTCATTCAAATATTTCAAATTTTTCAGCCCCCCTCCCTTACCTTCCCTGAAATCATCTCCTCAACTACATAATCTGTTTGTAATATCTTCCGTCCCTGCCTTTTGGAACTCGTATAAAGTTAGCCGCTGATTATCTCGCCCGATTGGTAAAATTCTTTGCCAAGATAGTATACTATTGAATATAATATTTAAAGCTCAATTTTTTAAAGATTTCAGAAAATTAAATCAAGACACTTTAGACTTGTCATGCACCAATCTTAATGTATGTATTCTTTAAAAATCTATCTTCATTTACACTTCTCGCACAAATATACGCCCCCCAAAAAATATTTAGCACTCTAATTTTATATATAACTTTATTGAAAAATGAAATCATGCTTATAAAATAGATTAGAATTAAGCAACTTTAAAATATTTTAAGACATATTTTTTCGTTCATTAGAATAACCTCAATAGAAAATAGACAATCAGGTCGATTACAATCATGTTTTTCCAGAACCTGATAATACAAACTTTTGATTTTCAGTATTGACTTGCTGTTAATTTTGCTAATGAAATCAGTCTTAGACGCCATTATTATTCTTCTGTTACAAATCAAAGAAGTATGAAAAAAAATAAACGCATTGGATATTAAAAATTGTAAGGGAAAACAAGATGTGAATACTGCATATAATTATAGACAACTTCCATCAACATGAAAGTCTCTATTCTGAAAGAAGTTTTGAGATAACTTCCATAAAAAAGATTTAACAATGTGAGTATAGTCTGACACTTTATAATACAATGCAATGTTTAAATAAATTATATTATTTGTTATTATTTCATAATTATTTTATTATTTAATTTGATTAAATAATATTATATCATAATCAATAAATTGATGAAAATATTCTTGATTTATTAGAAACAAAAAGTAAGGAAAGCTTATAAAGAAGAATATTGTTTCTGCGGTTTATTGTCAACTCCTCTGTATACGTGTTCAAACATAGTTTAGAAAAAGATGATTAGAAAGAAAAAGCACACATCCAAAATTTATTAACCAAAAGATATTGAATCAAGAAAATAATATGATTTCAAAAAGCAATACAGGCGGAGGAGAATTAGAAGCTAGAATATGATTTCACAAAGTAATATCGAAGCTTAAAGATGATAATCAATACAAGAAAATTAAAAAAAAAAACAAAAATTTCTTAAAAATGAACCTCAAAAAATTTTTACGTCAAAGAAGATAGGCAGAAGAGAAGTTTGGATGCGGAAGAGAATGAAGAATATGATTTCAATAGATACATTAGCATAAAGTTTAATAAACAATAAAGGATAAATTAAGATTATTAAAAACTAAGGATATAATTAAAAAGAAAATAAGAGAATCATGGATACCACCAAATTGGATGTTTCAAAAATGAGGATTTTCATGGTTACAAAACCATGAAACAAAATCATATCATACCACGTAACTAATAAAACAATCAAAATAAACGTGTTCTCTTAATAAACATATAATCTCATACCACGAAAAACCACCATTCAAATAAATTGTGAAACTGTTTCTTTGTGGTTAAGAAGTTTTCACGATTTAATAGAAAGAAAGAATGAAATAAGATTATATCTATCCCGTGTTTTCCTATTTTTTCTCCATTAAAAATCTCAAATAGCAAACTATAGAAATTTAAAAATATTTTTCCTCATCAGGCTTAACAATATGTAAATGAATATTTTAATGAAATAGGACTTTGTGAGTTACATTTAAATTGTATATTCTTTTGTTAAAAATCTGCCAACTTATCAAAAAAAAAAAAGTCGTAAATGTGCTAAAAAATAATTAATATAAATTTCAATTTGAGCAAAAGTGGTTTAACCTAGTATCAGTTGCTGAAAGTAGAGTTAGAAAGTTATTTTTTTGTTATTTTAATTTAGATATTATACATTATATTATTAGATAAGTCCTATAAAATATAATTGAAACTTAATTTTTTAGATAATTATCAGTTAGTTTACTTGAGATTTTTAGTCTTATCTACTATTGCCTATATAAAAAGTTATTATGATGATTTTCACTGTTGTGTTTTTATATTTGAAGCTATTTAAAAGGTAACTTAAATTGAACCTCTATTTTTTTTTAATTTGCAGTGAATTATATTGTTTTGACATTCTAATGAAGATGCTATTAGATTAGTACTATAAAAAATAATTGAAATTAATTTTTTAGATAACTATCATTTAATTTACTTGAGTGTTTATTCAATATAAATGTCGCCTATATGAAAAAAAATTATCTATTGTGTTTTTAATATTTGAAGCTATCTATTTTTATATTTGGAGTTATCGAAAATAAAACTTACTTTGAACTTATATTTTTTAAAATTGGTCGTCAACTGTGTTATTTTTTCTTTCCAAAGACAAAAATACAAATATTAAAATATAGATCAATCTAACCTTTTGGGTTGTTAATGCAAACACCACATATTTATTTCTTAATGTTTTAAAAATATTGTAGTATATGTGTAGAAAATGTATTTAAAACGTTATACATTACCATCTACTCCATCCTTGATCCGGATCCGATCCATATGCCTGGAGAACCAATCGTGGCCGTTGATTTTATTTAATCTAACAATCTAAATTATTTTGGTCCTATTTCCATTTTTATCCCAAAACCCCCCAAACCCTTGATTTTTTTCATTTCCATGCCTGCTCCTATCTTCCTCAACTCCATCTTCTCCCACCAATACACTTCCGCCATCTCCACCCAAACACCCCGCTCTTCCTCTTCTCCGTTCGATCCCAACAGCCACCAGTGTGACGCCACTCTCTCTCCATTCTCCTCTGTCTTTCTCCCCCTAACAATGACCAACAATTCCTATTGCTCCAATCTCTGTCTCCATTTTTCCGGCAGAACCAGCAACAAAATAACCCCCAAAACCTTAAAAATGTCACCCTCACAGCCCCAAAATCAGCCCCAAACACCACCTATTTCAACACCTTAAATCGGTGACCCCTTTTGCCCCTTTTCCACCAAACAAAGATACACCAACCCAAACGATCCCAAACTCGACGGAAAATCTCCACGCAATTCCATTCCTGTCACTGCCGGAGAACCACTATTCTGATCAATAATCTTGGGCAGCAGCAGTACTGATGGAGGCCATCGGGGTCGATGCGAGATTGTTTTGAAAATTATTGTGGAGCATTGTGATTTCATATTTGATTTGATTTCTTTCATTCACTATTTCTTATCTATTTATGACCTTGCTTTTGTCTATTTGTGAGTTGATTATCTCACCCTCTTTTGATTTGGTTTAAAATGCTTCTCTAAGTGTCACGATCCAAGCCTAAGGTCTAGACGTGACACGGCGAATGGAGATCCTGAAGGAACCCCAGTCAAGCCTCTCAACTTATCGTTACCCATCATTGGTCGCGGAAGCATGTAAAAGACATAAAATTAAGATTAAGGGGCAAATGAAGCTAAAGGATATCTTGCAAAACAATATCAATAAGGGCCAAGGAGTCATATCTCATAACATAGATATATAACTTATCCAACAAATATCTCTAAATACATAGATAGAGTGGGGGCTAAGATAAAGTAATCGGGCTCAACCTCATAGTCAAAATAGAATATAAGAAAGTGTCTCAATACATAGATAATAACAATCATAGACTAAGGTCCCCGAAATAGAGGAATCACCAACAAGCTTGGCATAGCACCGACTAGCCACGTGGAGGAGGAGGATGATAAACTTGAACACCGGGCCATACATGGTGATATCATGTAGGCAAAAGTATATATTAGTACTTTTGAATGTACTAAGTATGCGGGGTACAACGCAATAATAGATAGTCATCATACTCAAAATGCATACATTAGACAATAGGCATAGTATAGAAATATAGCATGTATGATCAATGCATAAATAAAATATGCTTTCAATAACTCATGATCATATAAAATATACCAAGCTAGAATCCCAACTATGGTTGGAAGATGCCATTCACACCTAGACACCCTAGTGGCAAGATACATACCTCTCACATGGTTGATGCCATTCACACCTAAACACCCTAGTGCCAAGGTACATACCCTCACATGGTTGATGCTATTCACACCTGGACACCCTGGTGGCAAGGTATATACCCATCACATGGTTGTCCGAGCTCCTATACCCTCCGGATCGGGCATGGTCTAATGCAACACATTATATAGAACATATATATATCATGTACATAAGCTCATTTCATCATCGTAACATCATTCATATCATATCTCATACTTTAGACCTTCAATTCCTCAAGAAACCATAACCAGATATTTTATCAAACACTTGGGGGGAGTGTAATGGGGGTAAAAGACCATGCAATTTAGAGATGAAATCATGTAGAAAAATCTATAGTAAAACCCTTAATCAACACCTTGCAACACCCCCAAGACAGTCACATCAAAACTCCTCATCAAATCCAACATTAGATCCAAGATTTAGAGCTCAAAACATGCTAAAACAACCATACTTTCATGAACTAAAATCATTGTGCAGTAAATTTCTTAATATGCAAGACCCACATATAAAATCAGCTTTAAATCATGCAATATTAGTAAAAAGGAGGCTTAGTACTATGGGTAGAAGGACCCAATAGTTCAACACCACATACCTTAGCTTTGGAGAAGTTCTTAGTGAAGATTAAAGATGGAGGCTTAAAGCTTGAAGAGAATCCTGAATTCTGGATTAGGGTTTTGAGTCTTGAATTTTGGAGTGAAAATATGGCTAAGTGTTTTGGGGAGTATTGGAAAATATTTTGGATGATATAAGGGTGAAATTTGGCTAAGTATAGATAAAAACACATTTGGAAAACTTGGGCCCAACACGTAGAATATTTTAGACTGCATAAGAAAAACTGCTAGGCAAAGTACATCTCTCCACATCGCGGAGAGGATGCAGAGAAAGAATTACACTAAAGTGCGCCCTTGGCATGTCACAGAAGGAACGCGTACACCTCATTGGAATTCGTCACTTAAAAACTTATAATTGCTAATATTTCACTTTTAAATCGGGGTTAGATACCTTTTCACCTAATTTTTACCCCCTGATCATGAATATGAAGTTGAATTTTTGAAATAATGAATGAATTTTGAGATATATGAAAATTAAAATTTTGGGCATTCCAAGGCACATTTGTGGGCATTTTTTGGGGTCGTTTCAATATCTTCCCCCTAGGAACATTTGTCTCTGAATTTAGTAGAGACGTACAAGACAAGAGTGATCATGTATAAATCAGCCGTAACAAGAATGCAACATAACATGTAAAATACCATTTTCAAAATCTCAACATAAGTGTAAAATCATCATAAGTTAACCAACTTAAACATAAATGCATGTGAATGACATAGGGGCTGAAATGTAAGACTTGAAATCATATATGGGACTTAGTATTAGTACCTTAGACTTGAGGTGAGTGAAAAATATAAGGATACCACTTTTGCATATCCGCCTCGGCCTTCCAAGTAGTACTTTCGACTTGTTGGTTCCTCCAAAAAACCTTAACGGATGCCATTTCTTTGTTCCTCAATCTCTTTACCTCCTATCCAAGATCCAAGTTATTCTCAAAAACTCCCACAACATCAAGAGGCACAATAGCATTAGGATCACCAACACATTCTCAACATAGAGACATGAAACATCGGGTGAACCAAGTTCATTTCACTAGGCAACTTCAACTCATAAGCTACCTTGCCAATCCTCTCTATCACCTCATAAGGACCAACATACCTTGGACTCAATTTCTCCTTTTTACCAAAATGGACCATACTTTTCATTAGAGAAACCTTCAAATAGACCCAATCACCCACTTTGAATTCAAGGTCTCTTTTTCTCACATCGGCATAGAATGTTTGACAGCTTTGGGTTGTCCTCAATCTTTTACTAATTATCCTAACCTTCTCAAGAGTATTCATAACCAAATTTGGCCCCAATAAATCCTCCTCTCCAACCTCAAACTAACTCATCGGTGATCTACAATGTCTCCCATAAAGAGCCTCAAAAGGAGCTATATCGATGCTAGAGTGATAGCTATTGTTGTAGGCAAACTCAATCTATGGAAGATGGTCATCCCAACAACCTTTAAGCTCCAAGACACAATCCCTAAGCATATCTTCAAGTGTTTGAATTGTCCTTTCGGCTTGGCCATCCGTTTGAGAGTGGAAGGTCATACTAAAGTGAACTTTGGTACCAAGACCCCCTCCAAAAGTGTGAAGTAAATTGTGCACCACGATCTAATATAATGCATAAAGAAACCCTATGTAACCTCACTAACTCATGGATGTACAACCTTGCATACTCTTCAGCGCCATATGTAGTCTTAATCGATAGAAAGTGAACCGATTTCATCATCCTATCAACCACTATCCATATAGAATCAAAACCTTTCCAAGTCTTGGGCAATCCAACCACAAAATCCATATTAATTACCTCCCACTTCCAAGTAGGAATCTCTATGTCTTGGGTTAGGCCACCCAACCTTTGATGTTCAGCTTTGACTTGTTCACAACTATGGCAATCAGAAATAAATTTAGCAATGTCCCTATTCATGCCTCCCCACCAATATACCTTCCTCAAGTCTATACATTTTGGTGGAGCCGGGGTAGATAGAATAAGAAGAGTTATGGGTCTCATCAAGAATTCACTCCCTCAAACCATCAAAAAATGACACACACAACCTACCTTGATATCAAAGGGCCCCATCTCCCCCTTGGGAGAAAACCTCTCTATTTTGCCCTCTTTCACCAAGGCCTTCAATTCAAGCAAAGAGGAGTCTAGATCTTGTTTTGCTATCACCTCATCAACCAAGGAAGATTTAGAACCATCAACAATAACTACACCATTACTCATATCTTCCAACCTAACCCCTAATCTAGCCAATCTATGCACCTTCCTAGCCATTTCCCTATCACCACCATCCACATGAGCTAGTCTACCCATAGACACCCAACTCAAAGCATTCTCCACAATATTTGCCTTACCCGGATAACAATGCACCCTCATGTCATAATCTTTGAGAAGTTCTAGCCACCTTCTTTCTCTCAAGTTGAGATCTTTTTGTGTGAAGACATATTGAAGGATCTTATAATCGGCGAAGACATCAACATGCACCCCATACAAATAATGACGCCAAATCTTCAATACAAATACCACGGTGGCTAATTCAAGATCATGGGTAGGATAGTTCCTTTCATGCAATTTGAGTTGCTTAGAAGCATAGGCTATGACCTTACCATTTTGCATTAGCACATAACCCAAACCACCTCTAGATATATCACAATACACAACAAAATCTTCAAGCCCATCCGGTAGTGATAATATAGGAGTGGACACAAGTCTATCTTTTAATGTTTGGAAACTTTTCGCATATTCATTGGTCTACTCAAACTTAACCCTCTTTTCAGTCAATTTTGTCATAGGGAAAGCAATGGAGGAAAACCCATCTATAAACCTTCTATAGTAACCCGCAAGGCCCAAAAAACTCCTAATATCTGACGGGGTCAACGGTCTAGGACAATTTATGATCACATTGGTCTTCTTAGGATCCACTTTAATACTATCCTACGACACCACATGACCCAAGAATACAACCTTCTTCAACCAAAATTTACACTTATCATATTTAGCATACAATTTCTCCTCCCTTAATCTTTGTAACACAACCGTCAAATGACTCATATGCTCCTCCCTACTATGTGAATAGATCAATATATCATCAATGAAGACCATAATAAAGGAATAGATCAAGGTAAGGTTTGAAGACCCTATTCATTAGGTCCATGAAGATGGCCGGTGCATTAGTCAACCTAAAGGACATCACCACAAATTCATAATACTCGTATCTAGTTCGGAAGGCCATTTTAGGAATATCACACTCCTTGACCCTCACTTGATGATACCCAGATCGTAGATCAATCTTAGAGAAGAAGCTAGCCCATTGAAATTGGTCAAACAAATCATCAATTCTTGGAAGAGGATATCTATTTTTTATAGTAACCCTATTAAGTTGTTGGTAATCAATGCACATTCTAAGTGACCCATCCTTCTTTTTCACAAGCAACACCGGAGCACTCCAAGGTGATTGACTAGGTCTAATAAATTTCTTTTTCAACAAATCTTTCAATTGCTTTTTTTAACTCCTTCAACTCCGTCGGAGCCATACGGTAAGGGAAAATGAAGATAGGTTGAGTATCGGGAAGAAGATCTATGCCAAAGTCTATATCCCTTTCATGAGGGACACTGGGAAGGTCATTTAGAAAAACATAAAGAAACTTGTTTACAATAAGGACCGACTCAATGGAAGGGACCTTGGACTCTACATCTTTAACCCTTATAAGATGATACAAACACCCTCTAGAAATCAACTTATAGGCTTTACTGGATGAAGTGAATCTACCCTTGACCACCATATCTTTACTTTCCCACTCAACGAAGGGCTTTGGAAATTGAAACTTGACCCTACGAGTTCTACAATCAATAGAAACATAGTATACATGTAACCAATCCATCCCAAGAATGACATCAAAGTCTACCATGTCTAATTCAACAAGATCACAAGGCAACAACTTATTCAAAATAAAAATAGGACAACTCCTATAAATTTCCTAGCAATAACAAAGGACCAATAGGAGTAGACACTTCATATGACTCATGCAACAACTCGGGAACAATATGGAACCTTTTAGCAACAAGAGGAGTAAAAATGGAAAGAGTGGCACCCGGATCAATCAAAGCATACATATTAAAGTCAAAGATTTTCAACATATCAGTAACAACATCAGGGACCTCGCCAACCCCTTGCCTTCCATGTATAGCAAAAATCGATTGTTCCTTTGGGCACCAACTTAAGAACCACCTGTCCCTAATGCGACTTCATTGGCACCTTGGACCTTGCCACTATTTCTAGTGCAATCTATCTTTTTATGACCAAGCTCCCCACATTCACAGCATGCATTAGAACCCCTCAAACATGGGCCTCTATGATTCCTTCCACATCTATGACACACTTAATTAGGAGCCATTCCACCCACACCTTGAGGCCTAGGGAAGTCATTGGCAAAATCCCTATTAGTAACACAAGGAGGCCCTTGGCCTTGATGAAATATAGCACTCTCTTGGAACCTACTCTCAAAACAGGCCCTCTTAGCCTCATGACCCTTCCTCTTTCTCAACTTTTCTTCCTCCATTTGCTCGACGTAAGTTATAAACAATTACAAGTCCATGTCACAAATTAACAAGGTGGACCGGCATTCTTCACTCGCCAAGTCGGTGACCGCAATCACAAATTTATTCATCATTGATCTAGGATCGTATACCAAATGAGGAGCATACTTTGAAAGTTGATTAAACTTAAGGGCATACTCCCTCACACTCATGGCACCTTGTTTCAAGTTCATAAACTCCACTAACTTTGCCTTCCTAAGCTCAAAAGGGAAAAATCGATTAAGGAAGGCTAATTTGAACTTCTCCCAAAATACTACATTACCAACCCCTTTCTCAACCTTCTATTGATCATACCAAATTTGGGCTACCCCTTTGAGTTGATATGTTGCTAACTCCACCTTTTTATTTGGCCTAACACCCATGATATTCAAGATTTTGTAGACCTCATCAATGATCTCTTGTGGGTCTTCATCCACCTTTGACCCATGAAAAACCGGAGGATTCATCCTCATAGCGTCTCTTACCCTAGCTCCCGAGGTATTAGCATGAGGGGCTTGGGACCCTTGTTGGACTTGGTTGGCCATCACTTAGACAAGCATAGTAAGAGCATCTCTGAGCTCACCATTGTTAGGTTGATCCTCGGGAGTTTGGGCCCATCTTTCTCTAGTGTTTGGCATGATCTAATATAGTAAAGAACAATTATTAAGGGAGAAAAACTCACTACAACTCTATAGCATGACATAGAATATGAATAAGGAAAATATTTTCTAAAAGGCCTCACAACCTCCTATTCATAGTCATGGCACGCTTCACAATCATGAATAGGACTCTAATCGACGCGGTGTGTTGGACTCTGAGGATCTATTAACCTAGTGCTCTAATACCAAGTTTGTCATGACCTAAGCGTAGGGCCTAGAAGTGATATGATGAATGGGGTTCCCAAAGGAACCCCAGTCAAGCCTCTCAACTTATCATTACACATCATTGGTCGAGGAAGCATGTAAAAGATATAAAATAAGATTAAGGGGCAAAGGGATAGCTTGAAAAACAACATCAATAAGGGCCAAGGAGTCATAACTCATAACATAGATACATAACTTGTCCAACAAACACCTCTAAATACATAGATAGAGCCAGGGCCAAGACAAAGTAACCGGGCTCACCCTCATAGTCAAAATAGAACATAAGAAAGTGTCTCAATACATAGATAATAGCAATCATAGACTAAGGTCTCCGAAATAAAGGACTCACCAACAAGCTTGAAATAATACCGACTAGCCACATGGAGAAACAAGATGATTAGCTTGAGCACCAATCCCTATATGGTGATACTATGTAGGCAGGAGTATGCGTTAGTACATTTGAATGTACTAAGTATGTGGGGTGCAATGCAACAATAGATAGACGTCATACTGAAAATGCATGCATTAGACAACATGCATAGCATAACAATATGGTATTCTTGATCAATGCATAAGCGAAACATGCTTTCAATAACTTATGCTCATATAAGATATCATATGTTTACAAAAGATAAAGCTAGAATCCCAACTATGATTGGGAGATGCTATTCACACTTGGACACCCTGGTGGCAAGGCACATACCCCTCATATGGTTGATGTCATTCACACCTGGATACCTTGGTGGCAAGGTACATGCCAATCACATGGTTGATGCCATTCACACCTAGACACCCTGGTAGCAAGGTATATACCTTTCACATGGTTATCCGAGCTCCTATACCCTCGGATCGGGCATGGTCTAATGCAACATATTATATGAACCTATATATCATGTATATAAGCTCATTTAATCATCATAACATCAGTCATACAATATCTCATGCTTTGGACTTTCAATTCCTCAAGAAACCACAACCGGACATTTTATTAAACACTTGGGGGGAGTGTAATGGGGGTAAAAGACCATGCAATTTAGAGATAAAATCATGTAAGAAAATCTGTAGTAAAACCCTCAATCAACACCTTGCAACACCCCTAAGACAGTCACATCAAAACCCCTCATCAAATCCAACATTAGATCCAAGATTTAGAGCTCAAAACATGCTAAAACAACCATACTTTCATGAACTAAAATCATTGTGCAGTAAATTTCTTAATATGCAAGACCCACATGTAAAATCAACTTTAAATCATGCAATATTAGTAAAAAGGAGGCTTAGGCACCATGGATGGAAGGTGGTTCAACACCACATACCTAAGTTTTGGAAAATTTATTGGTGAAGATTAAAGATGGAGGCTTGAAGCCTGAAGAGAATCCTTAATTTTGGATGAGAGTTTTGAGTCTTGAATTTTGAAGTGAAAATATGGCTAAGTGTTCTGGGGAGCTTTGGAAAATGTTTTGGATGATATAAGGGTGAAAATTGGCTAAGTATAGATAAAAACACGTTTGGAAAACTTGGGCCTAACACTTAGAATATTTTGGACAGCATAGGAAAACACTGCCAGGCAAAATACACCTCTTCGTGTCATGGAGAGGATGCGGAGAAGGAATTACACTATAGCACGCCCTTGGCGCATTGCGGAGGGAACGCGTAAACCTCACTGGAATTCGTCACTTAAAAATTTATAATTACTAATCTTTCGCTCTTAAATAGGGGTTAGACCTTTTTTGATCTAATTTTGACCCCCTGATCATGAATATTAAGTCGGATTTTCGAAATAACGAACGTATTTTGAGATATATGAAAATTAAAATTCTGGGCATTCTGAGGCACATTTTTAGGCACTTTTTGGGGTCGTTTCACTAAGATTTTGTTTAAAATATTTTTGTGAATTGACTCATTAAGGGTTCTAATTATTTAGTTTAATCGGATTGATACGATTCATACTAATTGGTGTGTCGGTTAGTGTAGATCTTTCTGCAAATGTACATATTTAAACATTGTTAATTTGAATTTCTTGTGCTGGCTAATGCGAAGGATTGTTAGTACCTATTGTGTGTGTGTTTCACCACTTGTCCAATTAGCTGTAAATTTGCTTTTCTTGATTATTTTTGATTAATTTTGGTAAGATTATTTCATTGATTGAATTACATTATTACAGGAAAAGATTTCATATGTTTTGAATTGATTGCCTGAGACTTGCATAATGACCCGTTTGTTAAGACTGTTTATGGCAAATCTGGATCTTTCTAGACTAATATGGGAAGGGTTAGCATTTTATTATTTATGGACAGATTCTCCTGCTTTATTTAAATAGGGGCATATTAAGTCTTATTTTTGGGTAACTTCGTCTGATTGATTCAATCTCTTGCTTGCTTGATTTTGTTTGTTAAATATGGTGTATTGACTGATTCCTTCCTTTCATTATTTTGTCCCATAGTCGCGTATAAGTAAGTCCCTTCACAATTGAACACAGGGACTTCATACCAAAAAAAAGGACACAACAGAATACTCATTCTATTACATCTCTAAAATATCATATACTATATTACTTTCTTCTTGCTCAATACATTGTGCATATTACTTTGATTTATTTTTTGAATTCTGTCTTTCCATTGCTGGTGTATTCCAATCTGAAATCATCTTTGACACAAGCATTGCTCAGAATTCTTGAGAATTTGATGTGTCAAGGAGAGAATGTTGATACCTTGTGAAAGTATTCTGGTTAGCTTTCAGTCTTATTATATATGTTCTTCTTTGTTTGTTTTTAAATATCATGTTTCTTCTAGTGTTTATTTTAGCAGGATATTCAGTCCATTCAAAGTCATTGAAGAATTTGCCTAGGATGGGACTCGAATCGGGAGTAGGCGTGGCTTGATGTTTATTTATTTATTTATTTTTGTTCTGTTATTCATTTCTAGTATTATTTTTGATTTGTAATGATTATCGTAAAAATGCAATAATAATAGAATTGGGGAAGGGGGGGGGGGATAAGGGAACCAACGTGCTACTTATTTATTTTATTTTATTTTATTTTTAATTGTCTTCGTTTGTTATGTGAATGTGTGACGGGAATTTTTTAAATTACATTTAGATAAAATTTTGTTAAATATATTAATGGATTTTTAGTATGATCTTTTAATTAGGATTCATCTTTAACACTTTTGTTATGTTGCATGATATTTTTTTGCTATATGTTGGTTAACTTCATTGTTAGACTTGATGAACACTTTTAAATATTTGGCCACTTAAAAAAGTTATATATTAAAATTCTTGTCATATCATAGATTTATTTAGCACATAGGAGTCATTTAATATTTTAATAATTATTTAAACTTGTAAAAAAAAATTGTCTTACTTCATCTAGAAATTTTGTTATTAAACAATTTTATCATGCTTTTGATTTTGAACATATAATTATATCCTAGAAATCATGTTCATAGTTTTTAAATCATTTTAGATAATATGTCCATAACTTATGCATAAAATAAGTGAGATTTTTTTTCCTTAAATAATTCGTAGCATAACTTAGGAAGTCATGCTTATAATAAATCTTTTCTTGTTTTCTTCAGATATCACATAGTTTAAATACAGTTTGATAAGTACCTTAGAACATTTTTCTATTTTTAAATCATGCCTCAATTATTATCATTAATGCTCTTAAGGAAGTAAGTTCTAATTTGATAATCTTGTGTTAAATTTTTAAAAAATGTTTGAAAGTTTTTTTTTGCACACACTTAGCATAGACACAACTTTGGACTATTTGTGTGTTTTCAAGAATGTTAAGTAACTTGTTTGGAGGCCTATTTGAGACTTGCTTGCTACTTGCTAGTCCACTATGTTTTGTTTGATGTGAATCTAACTAGAAAGTCCTATATTCCCTTTGTTATACCGAAATATGGCTTTGCTTAAAATAAAATAATTCAAAAATCAAAAATCAATTTGAGCTCAATTAATTTGA
>JAOTQJ010029416.1:0-16112 GCA_025642045.1 Solanum sejunctum | reverse complement strand
AGTTACTACACAGTCATAATAAACTCTTCTGGCCATAATAGATTCACCAGTTGGTGTAGACACTTCAAATGGTTTGTGCAATAATTTGGGCATTCTCTTAAGCTTTCCAGCAACTAGTGGAGTGATGTATGATAGTGTAGAACCAAGGTTAAATAATTCATATACATTATATGAAAAGAGGGACAATGTACCTATGACCACATCAGGTGAAACTTCCAAATTTTGTCAACTGCCCAGTGCATAAGTGCAATTTTGAACCCTGCTAGAGCTAGTTGTCCCTCTAACACCTCTACAACGACCCACAGGTCTTGTTGACCTCTACCTGCTGTATGAACTGATGATGATGATGCAACAACTGACCTAGTAGATTATGCCATACTACCTATACGTCTCCTTGGGCAATCCCTTATCATGTGCCCTGGCATACCACACAAATAGCAAACATCTGTCCTAACACGACATATACCTGAATGACTCCTTCCACTCTATTTACAAGGCTACCTAGGAGTCATTGATTGGCCTACCAAAAAAACCATTGCCCGGGCACCTTGCCCTTCACCTTGCTAACCAAACTGATCACTTCGAGGCCCTTGAAGTTGTGGTGGAGCACTAGCTATAGAGTAGGAGCATGATGTCCTAGGCAGTCTATTAGAAAACCGAGGCCTAAAATCACTTTGGGGTGGTGTTAACTGCCCAGTAGCTCTGGCTCTTTTGGCCTGCCCCCTTTCTAACTCTTGTGCCCTTCTCCTCTGTCTCTGGTCTTCCAATTTCTATGCAAATGCCTGCATTCTTGCTATGTCCATATCTTTGTTTAAAGAATCAATGGTGCAATCTCTGACCAGATACGTATCCAACCTATCTACATATCGATGGACTCTATATGCCATTATAGCAACTACATTAGGAGAATATCTTGCCAGAGAATTAAATTGAAAGCTATACTCCCTCACACTCATATTCCCTTGGTGAAGATTCAGGAATTGATCTGCACAGGCCTCCCGAATTTTTAATGGAAAATAATGGTCAAGAAATGCCTCTTTAAATTCTTTCTAGGAAGTTGGAGGGGCATCTATAGCCTTAGATTGTTTCCAAGCTTCATACCACAATATAGCAACACCCTTCAGCCTATATGTCGCTAACTCGACAGCCTCAATACCACTCACGTTCATAATATCTAAAGTACGTTGAATCTGGTCAATAAAGTCCTGGGGGTCTTCATTAGGATCTGACCCAGTGAAAGTTGGAGGGTCCAAATTAAGAAAATCATGTATCCTGGTACCAGATGCCCTATTTGTACCACCTGTAACCATAACTGTACCTTCCTTCCTTTGCCCTTGAATAGCAACTATACGGGTCAGTAGCTAAACTGCATTCCTCAGATCGTACATTGTATAATCAATAGGTGGTTCTGGGGGAATTTCACTACTCTCTGGTTCATTAGGAACTGGAGGAGTTGGAGATGTCTGTGATAAAGACTCTTCTCGAATTTTATCTTGTTATCTTACCTGGCTGGGTATATAAACCACCACTTCTTTTTCCTTCATTTTACCTTTGTTTTTCCTTGTTTCTGGCATACTTGCTATATAAAATAATTTAGGGCTTAGACACAATCAACCTATTACACTTTGATCTATGGCACGATCTACAAAATGAAAAGAAGTAACAATTTGTAAATGCCTCGTAGACTCCTGCTTATAAATGTGGTGCACAACACATCGATAAACAAGACTCTACATAGACACGGGTTTGTAGACTCCCTAGGATGACCCGCTTTGATACCACTTCTGTCACGCCCCAAAGTCCCGTAGGGCGGACTGGCACCCGTTGTCGATAAGGCTCGGGAGAACCAACCTGTAACTATATTCATTCTGTACATTTTATAAGGGGTTTCAACGTTTGACATTCCTTTAAGCAGATAAACAGTGACAACAATCCAAAAGGAAATACATATGACTAGGCCATTGGGGCCACACTGTCTAAAGTGCGAGACATGACTTCACTGTGCTTTACATAGTCTACAAAGCCTCTAAATAAATAAAAACATCTAACAAAGGTCGGGACAGGCCCTGCCTCAACAAACTGTACAATAATAACATGTGAGTTGTAGACATGTACAAAGCCCCGAAGCAACCTAGAGCTTGATGACAGCAGCCAAATATCATGTACTCCTACAGGGATATCTACTAGCACCTGTACCTGCAGCATAAAATACAGGTCCCCAGTAAGGGACATCAGTACAGGATAATATACTGTATATAAAGTAATAACTCAAATGAAATCATGCATCTGTGGAAGATCAGGGAGCACCCTTAGTCATGTTGTGGAATCATGTACTTTATGTTCTTTATATCACTTTACCTTTACTGGAAAATTTGTATTGTAAAATCTATGCACAATTGTAATCATATGACTAACTGACCAGTAGTAAACTGTATCGGGATCGTCCCTATGCTAGGTTTATAATTGAACCCCCTCGGGCTCCACCCATCTAACTGTATTGGGATCGTCCCTATGCTAGGTTGATAATTGAACCCCCTCGAGCTCCACCCATCAAACTTTATTCTGCATCTTTTAATTTCCTTTGAGATGATTCTTTTGGTGGCCATAATACTGGAGCTGTAAGATTATATATGTAACATGTGACATGTAGATAATTATAGGGGACAACATGACAGTGAAAAGAGTATGTTACGTAAATAATAAAATGCATATGAATTGGAATAACTTGTGAACTTTACTATGTAACAAGAACTCATATAACTTGGTGTCCAAGCATGTATGAAATTTCAAAGGTGACTATGTATGGAATCATATGAACATGTACAAAAGTGGAGACATGGTTAATAGTTGTGCCAGAGTTGGTGAATGCCTTTATGCATCAAGGAGAGAGCTATGATTCATGCCAAGTGATACGAAATCAAATAACCTTACATACCTCGTTGTATGACCTTGATACTACCTTGAGATAACCTTTCCTTCCTCCCAATACTTATCTATAACATAATAGAGGATAAAACTAGCATTAGAAGCCAATGAATACATCTTGGCATCTCAATCACATAAGAAAACAATACACGGGCAGCAAGTGGGTATTTATAAACCCGGGTGTATTTCTTTAACTTTTCCTCCTCTAATAATGCTTTCTAATGCACATTAGCATATACACACCATGTATAGCCTATTTTAAGTTCATATCATCCTTACAACAGCCCACAAAGCACAACACATCACAATTCCACACAATCTAAAAACGGACAGCATAATGTTACCTTCCGTCGCTACATTTCGACGTTAACAACTCCAAACCTATGCAAAATTTAACCAAACTATACCAGAAACATTCATACATACAACCAGATATTAACCAGTTTCATAACAGCAACAAATCAGTTATTAAATACGTGAAGCAACAGCTTGCTTTCCAACAGTCCACAAGTTCATACGAAGAGCATAATTGTGATATCATATAACGACTCACTTTTGTGGACTGTAATAGTAGTTAATCAGACTTTTTACACTTCTATAAAACCAATATTTATTACACAATTAAGTCTAATACATAGTAAAGCCATCCAACAAGAGAAAAACCACTTAATTAACAAGAAGAGTGCACAAGACTCCTTAGCACACAATCTGTCCCAAAATTCCAGCACAATCATACTAACATATACTTCTTATTTTTCGCAGTAAAACCATACTAAAAACATATGTAAGCTTACTTAACACTACCTTCAATATGTATAGATTCTATAATAACCCTAGAAGTTCTTTCTTTGCTACTTTGCAAGTCAAGATACGTTGAGAGAACTTTGAAAGCAAAACTATTTTTTCGTTTGTAAGTTCAAGTGAACAATGACTTTGTGGGAGCTGCTTTGGCCCCTTTTAAAGTGAATTTATGCCGAATTACTAAGGCATTCCTAGCCTTGTTTCATCAAGTAGGTGATGCATCTCCTTTCTCCTTTCATTTGGGCCTTTGGGGGCACCAACTTGGTTGGACTTGGGCTGCCAATTTGTTTAGATTTTTGTTCTTCTTGGTTTGGGCCTTAAGTTTCTAAGAATCTTGTGATATCTTTGGGCCTTTCTTACTATCACCCTTGGGCTGTAAATATAGTCCATATGTGATGTTAAATCATGGCCCGAAGTTACACCCTTAACATATATTTTATTCGTAATCGAACTTGGACAATTTTGACTCTCGTCTCCGTTTAATTAGCAATTTTAAGCTAAGCAAGTAGCTGACTCACCTGCTAGCTTCTAAGTGCTACAAGCACCTCAATTCTCTCACTTCATTTTAAGGTCGTAATCTCCTCAATGCGACACAAAACATGTATACATTCAAACCTCTTAAGCGCTAGACGCACATATAGCCCATTAACGCGAGATTCGAGCACTTTTGAAAATTAGCGCTAATTTGACCAAACCATGTCTAGCTTCATTTCCGTTATACTATTATTGTAAGGTGTGGGCTGTTACAGTCAATCAGCCGAGACTCCTCATAATATAAGTGTATTATCTTTCCTTGCCCCTTTGGCTCTAACCACTCATTGTATATCACATTCATCCCCTCAATAACCCATCGATGATACTGAGGATCCATAGGAGAGATCGATGGGTCAATCGAGGACTAGGCATCTTGTCCCTCCTGGGTTGCCACCTCTAAATAAGACTCTATGTGTGAGGGAGTCATTTGTGGTATGCCCCTATCAGACCCATCACCATATCCCTCCTCGTCAGACTGGGAGGAACCAACTTCCTGCATATGGGTCTAAGAAGCTCGTACAACAGATTCCTTAATCTGAGGCATCTATGCCTCAAGGTCAATATGGATGTTGTGGACCTCATTAGATCCACCTAATTATTCATCACCCAAATTTTCATCCTCAAGCCTCGTGTTAACAGCCTTTTTTACTACACGTTTACTTTTGGGGGTCATACAACCTTAAAATGAGGACAAACGAACCATGATCAAGCCTAAAACACTCAACAAAATAAAAGCAAAATACAAGAAAAATGTACATGATTCAGTTGCAGATAGCATATATGAGACCTTGGTATGACTCATAGTTAGGACAATAAGTCAAACTACAACCTCATAACTCAATGGTGAATAACAAATTTAGAAACTATAACTAGGTATGAGACAAAGTTATAACTCGTAGCCTTGACTATAGGTCATAGATAAGTCTCGTACAAGGTTTTAGTTTACAAAATTAACACAGGCTAAGCCACGAGACCTCATTACGATTCATAGAGTGGACTAAGACTCATAGGTGGGTCTCGTATGGTGAATACTTAGGACTTCTAGGCCACTGTTACGTCTTACAAGAGGCAACTATGACTCATAGACCCTTCTACGAGCCATAGGAGACTCCCGTAGCAGGAAGTGACAGGTACTTGGAAACCCACTATCTCACCAGATGGGCCTAAAGAGTAATTCTAATATATACTAAATAGCATTGAAGTAATATCACACTTTCATAAACTAAACACAAGGCACTCTGAACCTTCAACCTGATATCACACTCAAAATCTACCCAAACAATCAGTATATAGCAATGACCCTGCATTTGAATCAATCTCCCCAATTCATTCATATATATCTATACCTAACCATGCCAAATCACACTAAATATTCATTAAAATACATACACAATGGTTAAGGGGAATAGTTTTCAAGTACACCAAGAATTCATCACGCAAGAATTTCACCGGTAATACACTAATCAACACATTCTCATGGTATCATGACATTCCTAATTGATAAACATTCACCATTCAATATTACCCAACCAATCAACAATAATCAATCTAGCATGATTATACAATCATAACAAACAAAGGCAAATCCTTCATTTAAGGGTGAACGCAATAAATTTCAACCTAAATAACCCTAGTCCCTTCTCCATACAATTTCGCACACTCATGATATGTTTACTAGCAAACTCAATCCCCGTACTCATTCTAATCATCCATATGACAAAACATATTTGGAGTTAAAGTAAACTACAAGACATATCATTTATGGGAGAACTTAAACAAGCACAATAAGAAGACATAAGTTCAATTACCCTTGCCATCGTACCAATATACAACCTATTCAAAATCTAAAAAATAAAATCAACACAATCAAAATGCTACGTAAGAACCCACAAATTACCAATGAAATCAAAAACAAAGAAAAGCATTAAAACCTCTTGGGTTGCCTCTCAAGTGAGCCTGATTTAATGTCGCAGCATAACTTAATCATCTTGTGTGATCAAAATTCCTCAAAAGTCCACACTTCACTTTTGAGTTCATTGGGGTGCTTCATAGACTGGCGAATGTCAAAAATCACTTCTGTACCATTTACCCTAAACCTGAGTTGACCAAAACCATATCCACCAAGGCTCAACCAATGGCCAAAAATGGTCTTCCCAGAATGATAGGGACTTCAAAATTGACCTCATAATTAAGAATCATAAAATTCACTGGGAATATGAACTTATCTTCTTTGACTAGCACATCGTAGAGTATTCCTTCCGGCATCTTAATTATCTTATACACCATTAATAACCTCATTATTGCAAGAGTAGGTAAACCCAAACCAAGATTTTTAAATATGGCAAAAGGCATCAAACTTATGCTTTCTCCCAAATCACACAACACTCTTGCAAACTCAACATTGTCGATGGTACAAGGATGGTAAATGCCCCGAGATCCTCCCTTTTTTGAACTAAATATTTGGTAGTAATGGGACTACAATATTAGAGCTCTTGCGAAAGCTTTTGGCTCATCGTGCACTTCTTCATTGCCAAATCCTTCATATATTTGGCATACCCAAGTATCTTCTCCAATGCTTCAATAAGGAGAATGTTGATAGACAATTGTTTCAACATGAAGAGAGAGTGTTTAAACTTATCATCCTCCTCCTTTTGCTTAAGCCTTTGGGTGAAAAGGAGGAGGAGGTCTTGGGAGAGTCTTGTTCTATTCTTGGTCCTTCACCATTTCACCTCTCACCCCATTGTTCGCCAAACCTTCATAAAAAAAAATTATAATCAACATTCTTTTCACGATCCTCATCGACAACCAGTAGCATTGGAGGGTTAATGGTACTCTTTCTACTCCTCTTCATAACTATCATGCAATGTCCCTCATTCCTAGGATTTTGAATCATATTGCTCGACAAAGTACCCTTTTGTCATTGATTTAATTAGAGGGATGCTTGACCAAATTGTTGTTCTAACTGCTTAATTGTCAATGAGTGAGACTCTATATTTTGGTTGATACTTGAAATGATGGATTTCATTCCTTTCAAAGTCTTATCTTAGTTCTCCTCTTTTTTCAACAATTTTTCAAACATCTCCTCTATCCTTGAATTGCTAGAATCGGCATCACGATTATGAGGAGTCATATATGGACCATTTCTATATCGATTTCTTTGACCCTACTTGGCTTTTGGCATCCTATCTCTCTCAGAACAACCACCATGGTGATCTCTATATGCATCCTCTCCATTGTAGTTTTGGCCTTAATTTTCGGAACCTTGTTGCTGATATTTCAAATTAGACCCTAGGGCATTATTCCGAGAACCTACCACTTGATCTCTAACAAGTAAGCAGAGTCATCAAAGAAATGTTCTTCGTACATGGGTGCCCTAGTTAGTTGGTGGACTACTGCATGGACTCTCTCTTAGTTTTGTTTAACTACCAAGTCCATACTCATGCAGATTTGAGCAAGTTGTTGCATGATCTCATCATTAATTTTTGCTTGATCTGAACTAACATTCACCACACTTGATCTCCTTGTAGAAACTCTCTCCCTTTGCCAGCATGCTCAATTGATCTTAACTACTTGCTCCATTCTTTCTGCATCCTGGTAAATGGTTGATCTATGGACATGCCTCCTTTGATGGTATTGGTACAGGCTTGACTATTCTGATTAAGATCCCGATAGAAAATCTCCACTAAGGTAGCATCCATGATCTTATGGTCCAGAACCATTCTTAAACATTTGGTGAACCTTTCCCATATTATGCTAATAGAATCACTTGGCAATTGCTCAAAGTTATTAATTTGATCCTTAAGTTTGCGCTTTTTGGATCTTGGAAAGTATCTCTCCAGAAAGGCTTTTTGCAATTTTGGACAACTAGTGATTAAGATCTGTGGGAGTTCTGACAATTATACTGCTACATACCTGGTAAGAGTAGAGGGGGAACACACGAAACCCCACAACATCCATAGAAAGTTTTTGCGTGCCTATGACACTCTTACACACAAAAATAACATTATGAAAATGACTGTGAGGATCCTCAGTAGTAACCTCGCAAACAAACCATAGTTTTGAAATATTTGGAGTAATCCACTAGACACCGTGAACTTAGTGTCAACCAGTAGTGGTGGCAATACTATATCTCCTGTTACATCCATGGCTATAGGATTCAACCATTATTGGTTCTATCCATATGCGTTCTCATTTAAATGCCTATGGTGTGGCCTATTATCCCCTAGTGGTGGACTTTCCTCTCTACTAACATCATCATCATTTTAGTCGATGGTTCCATCAACTACAATATCTATGTTTGCTTGGGTCATTCTCCTTGCAACACGTTGTATCTCAAGATTAATTGGAGCTAAGGGTCCACCTTGGCCCCTTGATTGGACATCCTCAGTAGGTAACCCCGCAAACTAAACAACAAAAATAAAAACAAAAATAAAATACAAGAGAACTAAGCAATCACCACTTAAATTAACTATTAGTGAAATAAAATCAATACCTTATCATCTTCCTCGGCAACAGCGCCATTAATTTTGATATCGCTCAAACATACCTCTCACTTTGAGGATAAAGCGATCGTCAATAGCTAAAAACCTAATCAAAGCTAGGATCAAATTTGAAGGGAATATAGGGATTTGGCACTTTAATTCACCAACAATCAATTCAAATATCAAACAAATCAATTCTCAAGGAGGGGGAGGGGGTTTGCAATAACCGCTGGAAAATTAAACTAAACTACTAAAATGGAGAGACAATCAAATTCGGGAGCAACATAGAAAATTATGTTCCCCATGATTCACTAAAGCAAACACCCCGAATAACACAACCTAAATTAGGACATTACATGCAGGATGGTAATTTAGGATCTTCCAACCCTTGGGCAAAGGCGAAGGTCGAATTTCACTATGGTTGTTGGTCGGCTACCATAGTGTGTCAAACTAAACATTACCCATTGTCCCAGTTAACCTCCCCTTGGTTAGGATTTATTGATTAGATGAAAACACATCAATCGAATTTTGTTACCCATTTCCTTTCTCTATTCATCACTACCTTGATCGGGATCATGACACTAGGCGAGGTTCAATGTTGGCCACCATCAAACAACAAGCAAAATGAGGAAAATGAATAATATATGCAAAGACAAATATCAATAATTGCAAATAATCTGAGTTTCCTAAGTTAGCTACTCATGCTTCCTATAACCCCAAGTTGTGGGGTTTAGCCATATCATGGCTTGGGCAAACAAATCAACAATGGATAAAGAAAACATGGAGGATTTATTAATCAATAAAAATGAAGAACAATGAAACCTATTTTGCAATTAGAAATACAATCTTGAATAATGAAGTTAACCCACAAGTGAATCTAATTTCCAATTTTTAGTCTCCAAAGATAAACCCTAAAATTCTACACTAAAACCTCTCTAAATATCTATGTGCAATCTTAATAATAGATGAATGTTGCCCTAAAATCCTAAAATATACTATTTATAGCATTTACAAAAAGGTCCTTATGATAATTAGAAGATTTGATCGGTGTCTATTATGCCTCTTAGTTACAACTGGTAGGGTGTCCTACGAGTCATAATTGGGCTTTCATGGTCAAAACTTGATATTTTGGATTTTACTGCTATGATCCACCTCTGTGTCATAATCTAGTCTATGACTCTTAATTCCTCATCTTAGTTCATACTTGCATTTCCTGGTCCAATTTTGATCAACATTGTTAATTGCTACAAGGTCTCCCTTTACGAGTCATAAAGAGGACTATAACTCCTACCTTGAGCTCGTATGGTTGAACATCAAATTTTTAGATTTTATTTTTGAAAACTGTTAACTAATATAAGACAACCTATAAGACTCGTAGCTTGGGCTACGACTCGTAGTGAAGTCCATAGGTCTTAAAAATCAACAAAATCTGCAACTTTTCTCAAAATCAAGCCAAACTGTATTTTTCGGCAAAACTAAACACAAAAACGCATAAATACCATAAAAAGTAGCATTGACAACACACAAAATTTCAAGTTTTAGGCACTTGTACATCATATAGTATCCTTGGAGAATATAAGCGTGAGGTTCCAATTGAGATTCTAGACCAGTAAGCAAAGAAGTTTAGGAACAAATAAGTTGCATCCGTCAAAATGTTTTGAAGGAACCAGCAAGTTGAAAGTGCAACATGGGAAGCAGAAACAGACATAATAAAGTGATATCCTCATCTCGTTCATTCTACTCAAGCCTAATGTATTAAGTTACTCCTGCCTGAAGGGCTTGAATTCCTTGAATTTTTGTTTTCATAACATTTATGCACTTTTACATGTTTATAGGATGCTTTTGAATGCTATTTAAAGTATCATTTTGAAATATTCATCAAAAAGATATTTAAGTTGCATTTTACATTCATGTTGGGTTATTAATTATTTCATTACTTCTTTAGAGCTTATATTTTGCACATTTGGGGATGAATATTTTCAGGGGGGAGATATTGTAAGGCCACGCAAGTTGAATTATGAGAATGCAGAAAAATGTTAAATCTAGAAAATTGCAAGTCAATGTACGAGCCTCATCCTAGACAAAGCTTATGGACTGGGCCAGTGAGAGAGAAAAAATAGTTAATTGTGGGATAATTTACAAGGGGTGTTTTATGATCCATTAATGGAACTCTGGGCCATAAAAAAGTGTACATGGTTGGAGTTTGAGTTGGTGAGGAAATTTGGGTTTCTAGATCTTGGTTTACGATCGATAAGACGGACCGTATTTGTGTTTAGGAGCTATAAAATGGTCTTGTAGTCTAGGGTCCTGAGTTTGGTAATTTTTCTAGGTGTGGATGGGAGTTACAAAAGGTTTATGACTCATAAATCAATTTAAATCCATAAAAGTGGTTCATAGTTTGAGTCTTAGAGATGATTTTTGAGGGCCAAACGGTAACTAGGACGAAATCCACATTTCACGATCTATAAACCAATCTACAACTTTACTGGGGTCTATAGTTTGGCTCCGATAGTTTTTAATGAGCAGTATTCTTCATATTTTCACACATCCTAAGTCAAATACTACATCATTTCAAGCCTAATTCTACCTATATTAGTCCCCAACTGTATCATATACTCTCCACTCTAATCCCACCTGATTAATTGTAAGGTTCTTAACTATCCAAATCAAGAAGAAAGCTACGGCTTTCAAGGTTTCTTATATAAAGTCTTAGTCTCTAAATTATGTGCCATCATAGGTTATATATGATGTCTCTTATGGCTTTCTAGTGGATCCATCTAGTTATACCACACCTCGTTGAGGGGGTGACATATCTCGATCACCTTGACGAGAGGGTGACATGCCTCAAATTATTCATTGTATGACTACCATCGCAAGTAGGCCATACCTTGTCGAGGGGGTGACAAGCCTCAATCACCTTGTCGAGGGGGTGACATGCCTCAATCACCTTGCCAAGAGGGTGACATGCCTTAGAGTTCAAGTAGTAGTTCGCTTGGTCTATGTCAGTTAAGATCACTTCTGTCAAGCCCCAAGTCCCATTAAGGAGGACTGGCACCCATTGTCGGTAAGGCCCAGGAGAACCAACCTGTATCTATGTGCTTTATACACATATTATAAGGCGTTTCTACATTTGACATGCCTTTAAGAAAATAAACAGTGATAATAATCCAAAAGGAAATGCATATGACTAGGCCGTTGGGTTCACAGCGGTTAAAGTACAAGACATGACCATACTTTAATTTACATAGTCTACAAATCCTCTAGATAAGGGAAAGTATCTGATAAGGGTCAAGACAGGCCCCACCTCAACTAACTGTATAATACAAAAATATAAGCTCTGGACATAAAGCTCTGAAGCAACCTGGAGCTTGGTAACAACCGCTAGATATCTTGTACTCCTACTGGGGAGATCTACTAGCATCTGTACCTACAGCATGAAATGCAGATCCCCTGTAAAGGACGTCAGTACGAGATAAAATACTGAATATGTAAGGCAGGGTATATTGTATATGAAGTAATAACTCAAATGAAACTATGCACTAGTATAGGATAAGTGACCACCTTTAGTTGTACTATGGGATCATGTACTTTATGTTCTTTTTATTACTTTACCTTTACTGTATAATCTGTGCACAATATATAATACAAATGACCAGCTGATCAATCGTAAAACTGTATTGGGATTGGCTCTGGCTAGGCTCTTCCTTAATACCTCGAGCTACCCCCATGATAGGATCATCCCTGGCTAGGTGATTCCTCTACCCCTCGGGCTACCACCCATCAATAAGCAGTATACATTATTTTATCTTTCAATTACCTTTGAGATGATTTTTTTGGTGGTTATAATATTAGAACTAGAGGACTATAGATACAGCATATGACATGTAAATAATCACAAAAGACAGCACCATAATAAAAGTAGTAAGTTACACAAATAATGAAATGCATAGGAGGCAGAACAACATATGAACTTTATTTAGTAAAACGAACTCGTGTATGTTGGTATCCAAGTATGTGCACAGGTTTGCAAGTGAATATGTATAGGAGCATATGAACATGTGAAAGAGCGAAGACATGGTTAATAGTTGTGTTGAAGTTGGTAAGTTGCCTTTTATGTACCAAGGAGGGATCTATGTTTCATGCCAAACAATATGAAACCAAGTAGCCTTACATACCTCGCTGTATGACCTCGCTATTACCTCAAGACAGCCTTTCCTTCCTCTATATATTTATCTACAACATAATAGGTGATAAATCGAGCATTAGCTGCTAATAGATACATCTTGGTGGCCCAATCTCATTAAAAAAAAAAACATACAAGCAGCAAGTGGGTATTTATAAACCCGAGCGTATTATTTCAACCTTTATATTCTAATGCAAATTCTCATATACATATCATATGCATCCTATTTTAGTGCCATAACAAGCTTACAATAACCCACAAAGCACAACACATAATAATTCTACGCAACATATAAATAGGCGGCATAACGTTACATCCCTTCGCTACATTTCAACGTCAATAATCCCGAACCTGTTTTAACTTTACCCAAACTGTATCCAATGTTTTTACATATAAAACCAGTCTTATAGTAGTCCATGAATAGTCCCAAATTAGGTGAAGGTCGTGAAACAATAATTTCTAGTTATCAGCCCATAAGTTTCTTTTAAGAGCACAATTACGACGTTGTACAACAACTCTTCTTTTGCCGATTGTAAAAGTGGTGCAGCAGCCTGGTTTCACCATTAACAAACAAACATTAAATACATGAGTGTTACTTCATAATATAGCCAACCAAGAAGAGAAAATCCTCTTGAACAACAAGAAAAGCTCACAACAATCCTTAGGACACATGTTGTCCAAATTTTCAGCACAAACATAACCAACATAGTCTCTTGTTTTTCATAAGAAAGCCATACTAAACACATATGTAAACTTACATACCACTACCTTCAAGGTGTAGGGCTTTTCCAAAAACCCTAGAAGTCCCCTTGTGGCTTTGTGAAAGCTGAAATTTTCCATGTCTAAGAATGACTTAAAGGTGCTATTTGTAAGCCCTTTTAAGGGGATTTTGGTCGCATTTCTTGTATGGTTTAAGCCTTATCTTATTAAGGTGGTGATGCATTAGCTTGGTCCTTTCACTTGTCCCTCATTGGGTCTCAAAGTTGATGGGCTTTGGCTGCCCAGTTTCCAAATTTCTCTTCACTTGGTTTGGGCCTAAATGGTTAAGTGAGTTGTGATATACTTGGGCCCTTTTTATATTATTCTTGGGTTGAAAATAAATTCCATTTATAATGTTAAAACATAGGCTAAAATTACACCCTTAACACAAACTTTATTCATAATTGGACTTCGACCAATTCGACGTCTGGCCTCGTCTCCGTTTAGCTAGCAAATTTAAGCTAAGCAAGTAGGTAACTCACCAGATAGCTTCCTAAGTCTTACAAGCACCTCACTTCTCTCACCTTATTTAAGGTCGTGATCTCCTCAATTTAACTTAAAACTTAATTAGACTCGACCCTCTTTAGTGTTAGATGCACATATCGCCCTATAACATGAGATTCGAGCACTTTTTCAAAATAGGCACTAATTTGACCAAACCATATCATGTTTCATTTGTATAGTACTAGTATTGTAAGATGTGTGGTGTTACACCCAAGTCCATCTAGATAATAAATTCAAACCCTATACATAGGGATTTATAGATTCATTTGATCCCTTCATTCCCTTTTTATTTTGTCTTTCTAGCTTGCAAATGTATCCAATGGTCTCCCATGGCAATCTTCAGCTCTGGGTTTCAAAGTTTTCCCATGTGCTCATCCTTCTCCTCTGTATGTTTCTCCTATAAGCAAGTCCTTCCTTCTTCTTTCTTCATCAATGATTTGTATAGGTACTGACTTTTCCTTTTCTTCAGTATGTTGTGTGATGCGCTTCCTTGTCCTACTCCATCTTTCCATCTAGAATGGAAGATTAACATCTCCTTTAATATCAATTTGTGAGTTCCTCTTCTCCTCTATTTTTCCCTAACATATTTTTTCTTTAGCCATCGAACATGTTTCCCTATCACTTCAAAACATAGTGTTGTCTCTATAGATGTCACGACCCGAGCCTAGGACCTAGACATGACATGGAAAATGGAAAACTCGAAGGGAACCCAAACAAGCCTTTTAGCATACTATTTGCACATCCTTGGTTGAGGAAGCATAATTAAACAACAAACACATAGCAAATAATTTTAAGGGAAATGGGACTTTGGACTTATGTTATGGGGATATTATAAGGAAAAGGATTTTTATGAATCACATAAAAAAATCAAGTCTAGTGGGCGGGTAAGTATATGAGGATACTTTAGGGACTTGGGATTTTCATCTCATCATCAACATACAACAAGAATAGAAGGGAAAAAGTGACTAAGGAAAGTTTTCATAATTACATAAACATAGTAGGGTGCAAGCTTAATACATAAATATCTATATCCAACAACACCTCGAGCACGATTGGAACGGGGGCCAAGACATCTCCCTAGCTCACCCTCAAAAGATAAAATCAAAAATAGACATTTCCTAATAAAATCATGAATATAACATGTGCTATGACTCAAGCCTAGGGCCTAGACATGACACGACATATGGGAAATCGAAAGGACCCCAACCAAGCCTCTTAATATATCACTACACATCCTTGGTCACGGAAGCAATAAAATTTCAATATAAGATTAGAAGCAAGGTAAAGGGACTAAGGGGAAACTTCCATATCATAAACACCAAGACACAAGAGAGTCAAGGCTCATAGCATAGATATATGATATATCCAATAACACCTCTACTATATAGATAAGAGCGGGGGCCAAGACAAAGCAATCGAGCTCACCCTCATAGTCAATACAAATATAAAGGAAATATAGTCTTAGTACATAACATGACATCTTAAGCAACGTCCTCGGAATGGAGGACTTACCAACAGCCTTGAGTGAAGTCGTACTAGCCACGTGGAGGAGGATGCTCAAGTGAGGCTCTGGTTCATACATAGTGACATCATATAGGCATAGAGTATGCATTAGTAAATTTGAATGTACTAAGTATGTAGGATGCACTGCAACAAGAGATAAGAAACATTATCGAAATGCATAATCATAGGCAATGAGTAGTATACATCAATATGGCATGCATGGAAGATGTTTGAAGTAAATCATGCTTTTATAGAACATAAAACATGTGTAGGGAGTGACTATTCTAAGTACAAGTCAAGCCTGCCACCTACTTAGAGAGGCGCCTGAGGTACAAACCCCTTCATGAGGTTGATAAGGTACAAACCCTCCAACCGGTTGATGGAGTACAAACCCTCCCCCCCCCCCAACAAGGTTGATGAGT
>JAOTQJ010029396.1:0-16115 GCA_025642045.1 Solanum sejunctum | reverse complement strand
TTGCAGGTAAGGCTAGTCAGTAAAACAGAGGAAACTCTGTCAAAATTTTGAGAAATTCCCTAACTATTGTGAATAAATATTCGGGTTAATGTATGTTTGGGTGCCCAACCGGCACTAGTCACGGCCCTGGGGTTGGGTTGTGACAATTATGTTAGAATGTATTAAGCATGTGAGATGAAATGCAGCAAGAGATAGGTAACATAATGAAAATGCATAATCATATCAAGAGATAGTATATTAGAAACATGACATGCATGAACAATGCTTGAAGTAAAACATGCTTGAAAATAATCGTACTTGCATAACTTGCTGACACAATAATATGCCATAATTATATCATCAAAATACCTTATACTAGAGGGCGAGGGATATAGCATGAGTCATACCCCCTTCTAGTAGGTAATGCGTAGTACATGAGGGTAAAGAGATAGCATAGTTCATAATCCCCCATATGTAAACAAGAGATAGTGAATAGCACATAAGGATAGAAGGTAACATCAGTCATAAATTCTACATTTGTGTATATAAGGGTGAGACATACCACATAGTTCATAATCCCTTTATATGAGTATATTGCATAACCCAAATCATACACGAGGGTAAGGAGTACATCATAGTTCATAACCCCTACATGTAGAGATAAGTAAGTGAATAGCATATGAGGGTAAAGGTAGTATAAGTTATAACCCATAAATGTGTGTATATTGCATAACCTCAAACCATACACGAGGGTAAGGAGTACAACATAGTTAATAAACACTATGTGTGGACATAAGTAAATCAGTAGCATTGATTCATACATGAGGGAAAGGTGTTCAACATAGTTCATAACTCCTACATGTAGGAATTGACCATGCACTAGATTGTAAAACATATAGCATAGTTTATAATCCCCTTTTGGTAGGCTTCACAATTGACAAAAGCATAAACTTTAGTATAATAACCTAATAGCTCATCAGCAACTCCTAAGAACATAACAACATGAGAGCTCGGCAATTCGCTTGCAATACCATAGGATCTTTACGTGATTAAACACATATATGTACAATCCTTTCATCATTATTTAAGCATCATATAGTCATTCAACTCATAAGACAAGCATTGGACCATCAATACCTCAAGCACCCTAAACCGGACATTTTATCAAACACTTAGAAGGTGTGTAGTACTTGTGTAAAATCATACAATTCAAGAGTATTATCATGTTACAAAATCCAACATAAAACCATCAATAGATAGTCGGTAACACCCTAAAGAGATATACATCAAAATCCTTCATCATAACTCACATTAGATCTTAGATTCATAGTCCCAAACATAGTAAAATAGTCATCATTTCATAAACCCCAACATAGTGTGTAGTGAATTTCATAATAAACAAGACCCATGAGTACATCAACTTTAATCATGCAATTTTTACGAAAAAAGAATCTTAACCATCATGGGTGAAAGGAGCCCATGAAAGAAACCCACATACCTTAGCTTTGGAGATGAACTTGATAAAAATTTGAGATGGAGACTTGAAACTTGAGTGCAATCCTTAAGATACGGATAGGGTTTTGAGACTTGAGTTTAAGAGAGAAATATAAGACTAACTGTTTAAATAAGTATTAGGGAATGTTTAGAATGATATGAGGGTGAAAAATGACTAAGTATAGATATTTTCACGTTAAGGAAGGCTTAGGGATAAGACTTAAAAGTATTGGACCGAAAATAAAAACTATCACCAAAACATAAACTGGCATGCCATGCCAGTGACTTGAAGTAGCTACTAAAATCGACACTTTGTGTCAGGCCTAAAGCCCGTTATGGCAGACTGGCGCCCATTACCAATAAGGCCCAGGAGAACCAACCTGTATCTATGCACTCTCTATACATATTATAAGGGATTTCTACATTTAACATGCCTTTAAGATAGTAAACAATAATAACAAAGCAAAAGGAAATGCATATGGTTAGGCTGTTGGGGCCATAGTGTCTAAAGTATGAGGCATGACCACACTCTAATTTATATAGTCTACAAAGCCTCTAGATAAGAAAAAGTATCTAACAAGTGTTGGGACAGGCCCCGCCTCAACTAACTGAACAATACAAACATATAAGCTCTAGACACAAACAAAGCCTCGAAGAAACCTAGAGCTTGGTTTCAGCAATTGGATGTCCTGTACTCCTACTGGGGAGATTTACTAGCACCTGTACCTGCAACATGAAATATAGGTCCCCCATAAGGGACGTCAGTATGAGATAGTGTACTAAATATGTAAGGCAGGAAATACTATATATGAAGTAACAACTCAAATGAAACTATGCACCGATGTAGGATAAGAGACCACCCTTAGTCATATTGTGGGATCATGTACTTTGTGTTCTTTTTATTACTTTACCTTTACTGTATAATCTATGCACAATATGTAATATAAATTACCAGCTGATCAGTGGTAAATCTATATCAAAATCAGCCCTAACTAGGCTCTTCCTTAACCCCTTGGGCTACCCCCCTGATAGGATCATCCCTGGCTAGGTGATTCTTCCAATCCTTGAGCTACCATCCATCAATAAGCAATATACTTATCTTTCACTTAATTTTGGATGATTATTTTGGTGGTCATAATATTGAAGCTCTAGGAGTGTAGATAAAACATATGATATGTAAATAATCACAAAATACACCATAATGAAAAGAGTAGGTTACACAAATAATAAAATGCATAGGAGGTAGAATAACACATGAACTTTCTTTAGTAGAACGAACTCAGGTATCCTGGTATCCAAGTATGTATGTAGATTTAAAGGTGACTATATATGGGAGCATATGAACATGTGAAAGAGTGGAGACATGGCTGTTTCTTATGTTGAAGTAGATAAGAACCTCTATGTACCATGGAAGAACCTAGTTTCATGCCAAGTAATACGAAATCGAGTAGCCTTACATACCTCATTGTTTGACATTGCTATTATCTCAAGATAACCTTCCCTTCCTCCAAATATTTATATACAACATAGTACGTGATAAAACTAGCATTAGTAGCCATTATATACATCTTGGTATCCCAATCCCATAAAAAAACAACACAGGGGCAGCGAGAGGATAATTATATACCCGAGCATATTCTTTTAACCTTTCCACCCCTGAACATATTTTCTAGTACACATTATCATATACATGTCATGTGCAGCCTGTTTTAGTGCCATAACAGTCTTAGACAACCCCAAAAGCACAACACATAGCAATTCTACGCAACATACAAATAGGCGGCATAACGTTACATCCCTTCGCTACATTACGACGTTCATGATTCCAAACCTTAACCAACTTCAACCAACTATTCCAACAACATTTATACATACAAATAGTCCTAAAATAGTCTTAAAATAGCACCAAGCAGTCATGAAGTACGTGAGATAATAGCCTTCTATCCAACAGTCCACAAGTTCATATTAAGAATACAATTGTGATATCCTCTAAGGACTCACTTTTGTGGACTATAAAAGTGGTGCAGCAGCTAAGTTACATCACTAACAAGCTAAACCTTGTTAAAAACATAAGTCTTACTTAATAATTCAGCCAACCAAGAACAGAAAATCCTCTTAAATAACAAGAAAAGTTCACAATAATCCTTAGGACACATGCAGTCCAAATTTCCAGCACCAACATACTAGCGTATACTTCTTGTTTTCCATGAAGAAACCATACCAATAAGGTAAGCAAGTAGGTGACTCACCTACTAGCATCTTAAGCCCTACAAGCACCTCAATTCTCTCACTTTTTTAGGGTCGTGATCTCCTAAATTTGATATAAAACTTATTTACACTCGACCCTCTTCAGCATTGACATAGATATTGCCCTCTAATTTGAGATTCAAGCACTTTTAAAAATCGGTGCTAATTTGATCAAACCATATCATGTTTCATTAGCATAGTACTAGTAATGTAAAATGTGGGGTGTTAAATCCTCCCCCCTAGGAACATTCGTCCTCGAATGTATGCACAATTGTATAGCTTAACTATGTTTAAACCTTAATTTAAACAAACTTTTGAAAACACACGAAGTATTCAATCACACGCACCTATTAGTGTCCGAACTCTACGTGTTGGACTTCATCTTTAGTTTCAAATAGGTAAGGGTATTTTTATTTCATCGCATCCTCGGCCTCCCATGTTATTTCTTCTACTTGCTAGTTTCTCCAAAGTACTGTTACTGAAGCTATATCTTTATTTCGTAGCTTCTTAACTTGACAATCTAGAATAGCAATAGGTATCTCTTCATAGGTGATATCTTCTATAACCTGCACATTTTCAATAAGAGTGATACGGGATGGGTCACCTATGCATTTTCGAAGCATTGAGATATGAAAAATTGGATAAACCATTGAAGGCTCTTGGAGTAGCTCTAGTTATATGCAACCTGCCAGAACCTCTTAATATTTGTATACGGCTCTATGTAACGTGGGCTCAGTTTTCCTTTCTTACTAAATCTCATAACCCCTTTTATTAGAGATACCTTTAAAAACACCCAATGCCCTACTGAGAATTCCAGTCCTCTCCTCCTAGCATCCGCTTATGATTTCTGACGACTTTGGGCAGTTTCTAGCCGTTGTTGTATTACCTTAACTTTTTACATGACTTGTTGTACTAGATCTAGCCCAAGCAAGGTGGTTTCACCCACTTCAAACCATCCAATTGGCGATCTACATTTCCTTCCATACAAAGCTTCAAAAGGTGCCATCTTGATACTCATGTGGTAGCCATTATTATAGGTAAATTCAATAATTGGAAAATGGTCCACTCAACTACCTTTAAAGTCTAATGCACAAGCTCGCAACATATCTTCAAATGTCTAAATGGTGCATTCTGCTTGATTGTCTATTTGAGGGTGGAAATTTGTTCTCAAATTCACCTGTGTCCCGAAACTACTTTAGAAGGACTTACAAAACTTGACAGTGAATTGAGTTCCTCGGTCAGATATAATGTATATTAGGACTCCATGTAGCCTGACTATCGTTTTGTGGTATTGCTTGGCTTATTCTTCAGTTGTATAATCTCTCCTGACTGGTAAGAAGTGTGTTAACTTTGTGAGTCTATCAACTATTACCCATGTGGAGTCAAACTTCTGAAATGAGCGAGGCAGCTTAGTAACAAAATCCATATTAATCATATCCCACATCTATGTTGGAAGATTTATACACTGTATATAACCTCCTGGCTTTAGGTGTTCTACTTTCACTTGTTGGCAGTTTGGACATTGAGCCACAAACTATGCAAGGTCCTTTTTCATGCTTCCCCACCAAAACATTCCCTTCAGGTCATGGTACATGTTAGTTGATCCTGGATGGATCGAATATGGGAATGATGGGCTTCTTCCATTATCCTTCAAGTCAAATCTCTTTATCATACCTTGAATAACCTTGTCCTTAAGTTATCATAGAATAGGATCCTCGAACTGCTTTTCTTTCACCTTCATTACTAATGAAGACACTGCTGCATTATGTATAACAACCCCTTTCTTTGGAGTTTCAAGAAGGCAAACTCCAAAATTGGCTAGTTGACATAGATCCTTAGCTACTCCTTGACTTACCATGGCCTGGTCACCAGTATTCATGATTGCCTTATGACTCAGAGCATCGGCTACCACATTTGCCTTTCCTAGTATAGTATATCAACGTCGTAATCCTTTATTAGGTGTAGCCATCTCCATTGTCTCAAATTTAGATCCTTCTTCTTAAAAATGTTTTACAAACTCTATGTTCTGTATATATGTCAACATGAACCACATAGAAATAGTGGCACCATATTTTCAAAGCAAATATAACCGCTGCTAGCTCAAGATCATGCGTTGGAGAGTTTTTCTCATGTGGTCATAGTTGTCTAGATGCATAAGTAATTACCCTACCATATTGTGTTAGTACACACCCTAAGCCAACTCCTAAAGTATCGCAAAACACTGCATACCCTTCGGTGCCTTCTGGAAGTACTAGCACAGGTGCAAAAGTTGGCTTATTTTTAAGCTTCTAAAAGATCCTTTCACATGCATCATTCCATTGGAACTTGGTTGCTTTATGTGTCTACTTTGTTAGATGTGCAGAAATAGAAGAAAAACCTTCAACAAACCTTCTATAATAACCTGCCAAACCTAGGAAGCTCTGAACTTCCATGGGTATTATTGGTCTTGACCAATCTTTCATAGCCTCTATCTTTTGTAAATTAACCCTTATTCCCTCATTAGACACAATATCACCCAAAAATGCCACTGATTTTAGCCAAAATTCATATTTAGAAAACTTGGCATACAACTGTCAACCACAAAAAACCTATAACACTTGTCATAAGTGATTTGCGTGGTCCTTTTATGATCTTGAATATGACAAAATGTCATCTATAAATACTATCATGAACACATCCAAGAATGGCTTAAATGCCCTATTCATCTGATCCATAAAAACTGTTGGTGCATTTGTTAGCCCAAATGACATAACAAGAACTTTGAAATGACCATAGCGTGTTCCAAAAGCAGTCTTAAGTATGTCTTTCTCCTTTACCCTCACTTGGTTATACCCTGATCTCGGATCAATTTTTGAAAAGCATTTGGCACCTTATAACTGATCAAATAAATCATTAATCCTAGGGAGGGGGTATTTATTCTTAATTGTCTCCCTATCCTATTGTTGATAGTTGATACACATTCTAAAGTTGCCATCCTTTTTGCGTACAAATAACACTGGTGCACCTCAATGGGACACAATAGGTCTTATAAAACCTTTTTTCAATAAGTCTTTTAACTGCTCTTTTAATTCACGCAATTCTGCCAGGGCCATTCTATATGGAGGACTAGAAATAGGTTGAGTTCTTGGAAGTAAGCGAATACGAAAATCTATTTCTCGTTCTGCAGGTAAGCCTGGATGTTCTTCAGGGAACACATCAACAAATTCATTCACCACTGGAACTGATTGAATAGTTGGCAATTCTGCCTCCTTATCCTTTACTCTAATTAAAAAACATATATACCCCTTAAATATTATCTTTTTGGAATTAAAATAAGAGATAAACTTCCCCTTTGGTGCCCCTACATTGCCTTCCCATTCAAGAACTGCCTCATTTGGAAAGTGGAAGTACACTCTCTTAGTTCGGCAATCCATGGTGGCATAGCAAGAAGTTAACCAATCCATACCCATTATAACATATAATTCCACCATTTCTAGCTCAATAAGGTCAACCAATGTGTCATGGTCATGAATAGTTACTAAACAGTCATAATAAACCCTTCTTGCCATAATAGATTCACCGGTTGGTGTAGACATTTCATATGGTTTGTTCAATAATTTGGGTGTTCTCTTAAGCTTCCCAGCAACTAGTGGAGTAATGTATGATAATGTAGAAGCAGGATCAACTAATGCATATACATTATATGAAAAGATGGACAATGTACCTGTGACCACATTGGGTGAAGCTTCTAAATTTGCCGACTCCCTAGAGCATAAGTGCGATTCTGGACTCCACTAAAGCTAGCTGCCCCTCTAACAATTCTACCATGACCTATAGGTGCTTGTTCACCCCTACATAATGTAGGGATTGACGATGATGATGCAAAAATTGAACCAGTAGATTGTTCTATATCGCCCATACTCCTCCTCGGGTAATCTTTTATCATATGCCCTAGCGCACCACACAAATAGCAAACATCTGTCCCAACACGACATATACCCGGATGACTTCTTCCACACTATTTACAAGGTTGCCTAGGAGTTATTGGCTGGCCTTCCGAATATCCTGGTATCTGTGTACCATGTCCCTTACTTTGTTGACCAAACTGATTTCTTCTATACCCAAGAAGTTGTGGTGGAGCACTTGTTGTATAATAGGAGGAGGATGCCCTAGGCAGTCTATTAGAAAATCAAGGCCTAAGCTCACATTAGGGCGGTGTAAACTACCCTGTAGATCTGGCCCTTTTGGCCTTCCCCCTTTCCAACACTTGTGTCCTTTTTCTCTGCCTCTTATCGTTCAATTTCTTTGCAAAAGCCTGCATCCTCACTATGTTCATATCTTTATTCAAAGAAGCAATAGTGCAGTCGCTGACCAGATACATGTCCAATCTATCCACATACCGATGAACTCTATCTGGTATAGTAGCAACTACATTAGGAGCATACCTGGAAAGGGAAGTAAATTTGAGGCTATACTCCTTCATGCTCACATTCCTTTGGCGGAGGTTGAAGAACTGATCTGCACGAGCCTCTCGGATCTCCAATGGCAAGTAGTGGTCAAGAAAGGCCTCTTTGAACTCCTTACAAGTAGTTGGAGAAGCATCCATATCTTTGGATTGCTTGAAAGCTTCATACCACAATATAGCCACACCCTTCAACCTATTTGTCGCTAACTTGACAACTTCTGTACCACTCACATACATAACTTCTAAAGTACACTGAATCTGAGCAATAAAGTCTTGGAGGTCTTTATTAGGATATAACCTTGTGAAGGATGGAGGGTCCAAATTGAGTAAATCACGTATCCTCATGCCAGCTGCCCTATTCGCACCACCTACACCTATAATTGGGCCTTCCTATCTTTGGCCTTGGCCAACAACTATATGAGTCAATAGTTGGACTACATTTCTCAGATCATGTACGGTAGCATCAATAGGTGGTTCTGGGGAATTTCACTACTTCCAAGTTCATCAAGAGCTAGAAGGGTTGGAGATGTATGTGACAGAGACTCATCTTGAACCTCATTTCGTTGTCTCATATGACTAGGTATAGCAACTACCACTTCTACTTCCTTCCCTTTACCTTTGTTCTTCCTGGTTTTTGGCATACTTGCTCGCTGTATAAAATCATTTAGGGGTTAGAAACAAAATCCACCTATTACACTTAGCTCCATGGCACGACCTAAAGAATGAAACGAAAGTAACAACTCCTAAAATCCACATAGCCTCCTCCTTATAAATGTGGTGGACAACACATCCATAAACAAGACTGTATATAGGCGCAACTTTGTAGACTCCCTAGGATGACCCCCTCTGATACCACTTCTGTCACGCCCCTAGTCCCATTAGGGTGGACTGCCACCCATTGCCAATATGACCCAGGAGAACCAACCTATATCTCTGTACTTTATATACATATTATAAGGGGTTCCTACCTTCTACATTACTTTAAGAAAATAAACAGTAATAATAAGACAAAAAGAAATGTAGATGGTTAGGTCGTTAGGGCCATAGTTTCTAAGGTATGAGACATAACCACACTTTAATTTACATATTCTACGAAGCCTCTAGATAAGGAAAATTATTTGTCAAGGGTCGGGACAGGCCCCGCCTCAACTAACTGTACAATACAAACATATAATCTCTAGACATAAACAAAGCCCGAAGCAACCAGGAGCTTGGTATCAATAATTGGATGTCCTGTATTCCTACTAGGGAGATCTACTATCACCTGTACCTGCAGCATGAAGTGCAGGTCCTCCGTAAGGGACATCAGTATGAGATGATGTAATGAATATATAAGGCAGGAAATACTATATATGAAATAACAAATCAAATGAAACTATGCATCGGTGTAAGATAAGAGACCACCTTTGGTTATACTTTTGGATCATGTACATTATGTTCTCTATATTACTTTACCTTTACTGTATAATCTGTGCACATCATATAATACAAATGACCAGATGATCAGTGGTAAAACTATATCGGGATCATATCTAGCTAGGTTCTTCCTTAACCTTTTGGGCTACCACCCATGATAGGATCATCCCTGGCTAGGTGATTCTTCCATCCCTCGGGCTACCACTCATCAATAAACAATACACTTTATCTTTTAATTACCTTTGAGATGATTCTTTTAGTGGTCACAATATTAAAGCTGCAGAACTGTAGATGTAACATGTAGACAATAATACAAGACAATATGATAATGAAAAAAGTACATAAATAATGAAACGCATATGAGATGAAATAACTCGTGAACTTTATATGGCAAAAAGAATTCATGTAACTTGGTATCCATGTATGTATGTATATTTTAAGGTGACTATGTATAGGAGCATATGAACATGTGCACGAGTGTAGACACAGTTAATAGTTGTGTCGGAGTTACTAAGGTCCTTTATGTGCCAAGGAAAGATCAATGTTTCATGGCAAATAATACGAAATCAAGTAGCCTTACATACCTCATTGTATGAGCACATTACTACCATGAGATAATCTTCCATTCTTCAAAATATTTATCTACAATGTAGTAGGTGATAAAACTAGCATTAGTATCCAATAGATACACCTTGGCAGCCCAATCACATAAAAAACAACACATGGTCAGCAAGCAAGTATTTATAAACTCGGGTGTATTCTTTCAAACTTTCCACTCCTAATCATATTTTCCAATATGCATTCACATGTACACATCAAGTACAGCCTGTTTTGGTGCATAACAGTCTTACAACAGCCCGCAGAGCACAACACATAACAATTCTACACAACCTACAAATGGACAACATAATGTTATGTCCCTTTTCCCCATTTTGACTTCGACAATTCCATACCCGTTCCAATTTTAACAAAATTGTTATTGACACATCTTTACATAAAAACAGCCTTGAACCAGTCCTAGAACATTAACAAATCTGTCATTAAGGACGTGAGGCAATAGCCTTCCATCCAACAGCCCACAAGTTCATACTAAGAACACAATTGCGATAGCATATATGGACACAATTTTGTGGACTGTAAAAGTGGTAAAGTAGCCTGGTTACATTAATATAAAAATAAAATTTGCTAAATACATAAGTATTACTTCATAATACAGCCAACCAAGAAGAGAAAAGCCTCTTTAACAACAAGAAAAATTCACAACAATCCTTAGGACACATGCTGTCCAGAATTTTTAGCATATACTTAATCAACATAGTCAGTTGTTTTTCATGAAGAAGCCTTATTAAAAACTCAACTATAATCACTTACCTTTACCATCAAGGTTGAGGTCCTCCTTAAGAACCTTAAAAGATTCGTTTAGCTGCTTTACAAAGTCAAGAACAGTTGAGAGAAAACTTGGATACTAATCTGATTTTTCTGTGTTGGTCTAGTTGAAAATGACTTATGGGAGCTGCTTTAAACCCTTTCTAAAGTAATCTTTTTCTGAATTTATAAGGCATTTTAGCTTTACATTACCAAGCTAGTAATACAGGTCCTTTCCCCTTTCACTTATGCCATAAGGGGCTCCAAATTGATGGGCCTTTGCAGCCCATCAACTTTCTTTGTAATTAGTTTGGGCCTAATTTATCAAAGACATTATGATGTATTTGGGCCCCTTTTAATATCCTCCTTGGGCTGAACATATAGTCCATTTATGATGCTAAAACTTGGGATAAAGTTACACCATTAACACAAACTTTATTCATAATCGAACTTGAAAAAATTCGACGTTGGGCCTCATCTCCGTTTAGTTAGAAAATTTAAGCTAAGCAAGTAGGTGACTCACCTGCTAGCTTGTTAAGTCCTACAAGCACCTCAATTCTCTCACTTTTTTTAGGGCCATGATATCCTCAATTTGATATCAAACATGTACACACTCGACCCTCTTAAGCGTTAGACACACATATCGCCCATTAACAAGAGATTCAAGCACTTTTAAAAATTGGTGCGAATTTGATCAAACCATATCATGTTTCATTTGCATAGTACTAGTATATGTAAAATATGGGGTGTTACAGAAACCATACTAAATACACAACTATAATTACTTACCTTTACTTTCAAGATTCAAGTTTCGTTCAAGAACCCTAGAGGGTTGTATTAGCTGCTTAGTAAAGTGAAATAAAGAGAGAAAAAGAGTCTTTAAGAAAGCCAAAAATTTTCTCCAGAGTGAAATGAATTAAGGAGCTGTTTTGAGCCCTTTTTAAAGAGTCTCTTGGCCGACTTTCTTTTGGCCTGTTGACCACATAATACCACATATTAATAAGCTAGTGAGACAGCAGCTTGGACCTCACACTTGGGCCTAAATATGTCTCAAAGTTGATAGGCCTTGGCTGCCTATTTTCCAAATTTCTCTTCACTTGGTTTGGCCCCAAATGGTTAAGTGGGTTGTGATGTACTTGGTCCCTTTTTATATGGTTCTTGGGCTGAAAATAAGGTCCATTTTTGATGCTAAAACACGAGCTAAGTTACATCCTTAACACAAACTTTATTCATAATTGGACTTGGACAAATTTGACTTAGGGGCCTCTCCATTTAGCTAGCAATTTAAGCTAAGCGAGTAGGTGACCCACCTGCTAGCTTACTAAGTCCTACAAGCACCTCAATTCTCTCATGTTTTTTAAGGTCATGATCTCCTCAAATCGACATAAAACTTATTTATACTAGACCCTTTTCAGCTTTAGACATACATATCTCCCTGTAATTAGAGATTTAAGCACTTTTAAAAATTGGTGCTAATATGACTAAACCATATCATGTTTCATTTACGTAGTACTAGTATTGTAAGATGTGGGGTGTTACACTTTGAAATTTTAAATTTCTTAATTATTCACTCTAAAATTGGGGTTGGACCTTTCCCCCACCCCCCCAAAATTTGACCCCTGAATAAGATTATGAAGTCAGATTTTTGATATCACACATGGATTTTGGGATACATGAAAATTCCAATTCTAGACACTTTCGAGGCACATTTCAGGCACTTTTTAGGGTTGTTACAATTCAGTTCATCAACATCATTTTAGCCCCCACGAAGTGCAATATTTCGAAGGAGATAGAAAAAGAGTTTACATTCCTCAAGCAAGCATTCATTACTATTAGCTATTCAGTAAAAAGAAAAACAAAGATAACAAAAAGAAGTACTCACTAGTCAAATAAAAAAGAGTAGACTACGAGTCTTAAATCAACTAATATGCTATTGCTCCCCGAAAACGATGCCATTTTTGATGTTACTCAATCCGGCTACTCAAAGGAAGCAAAGAAGGTCGTTATCAGCTTATTACCTAACATTAAGGTCGGAGTCAAATCCCATAGGGAAAAATGTGTGGGCAATTGTGTAGAGTAGGGACCTAGGCTACTAGATTTTAACTAGACAGGTGGGTACCAAGCAAGAATTATAACTAAATTAGGGGGAAGCTATTCTAGCATCTACTTCTAAAACTCAATTCTCTCATTCAAATCCAGGGATCTCAGGATCAACTTTGGAACTGAAGGATTCATTTCAACCTCTCGGACTACTTCAAGCTCATTGAATGTTTAAGGTATGTAGGTTTCATCGATTGGGTCCCTTTCACCCATGGAGCCCAACATTCCCTTTTCATGAAAATTGTGTTTTTTTAAGTTGTATTACCTATGGGAATCTCTTATCATGGATTATGAGTATAAATTATGTTAGGGTTTTATGAAATATTGAATAATTATGAACGAATATCTATTTCAAGCTTACAACATGAATTGATTTTGCCTATTGAGACTATCATGTTTTGAGCTATGAAACCATGAACTATTATGAACTTTTGTGATAGATTTCAAGGTACCCTACATGAGGAATTTACTACATGCTGGTGGGTTGATTTCTATTGAGCTTACTCATCTTATTTTACTCTTGAATTGCATGATTTTGAACAAGTATCATAAACCCCCCATGTTTTTAATAAAATGTAAAGTCAAGAATTCTCAAGTTATTGATGATTTATTCTATGATTTACTAGTCAAGTGACTATATAATGATTAAGGGCTTTCAAGTATGTATTGAATTCATGAAAAGCATATATTATTTTACAGTTAAGCCCTATTTCAAGATTTCTACCTCTGGTGAGCCATTCATGTTAAAGCAAGAGGTCATGTATGATTATGATCTACTCTCATGTTCAAGTTAGGCTCACTACTAGAGGTCAAACATGTTTCAAGAGATACTCATGTCATGTTTTCATGATTCTTACAAGTTATACAAGTTATGATTATTTCAAGTATTCCATGGGATTTGAGTAAGAACTGATTGTGGCTTAAGATGGGGGCTCGACTCAAGGTAATATAAAGTCTTTAGTCTTTAAACTATGTGCCACCATAGGATTATTAGTATTACCTTTGCTATACTAGTAGATCCATCTAGTCATTTTATAATATTTGGTTTGCCTTGGCAAGTAGACCACACCTAGCCGGGGGGCATCATGCCCATCTACCTTACCAAGGGGGTGTCATGCCTTAGGTTCCAAGTTATAGCTACTTGTTCTATGTTTGTTGATGTCACTTCTGACATACCTATGGTATATATTGTGCAAGTTGAATGATATACCAGTATGTTTTAGTATGAGCATTGATCATGCATGCCATATTGAGATTACATATCTATAGCCTATGATTATGCATTTTGACTATATTGGCTTATGTCTTGCTGCATTGTATCGCGCATAGTTAGTACATTCAAATGTACTAACGAATACTCTATGCCTATATGATATTACCATTTAGGAACCGAAGCTCCTTTTTGTCATCCTCCACATGGCTAGTTTGATACTTTGGAGATAAGCATTGGTAAATCCTCAAATTCGAGGACACTATCTACATTACTCTTTCTATTTGAGAGTTCTTTATGTTGAACAATTATTATTTTGAGGATGAGCCCGGAAAGTATCTTAGCCCCTGCTCAATTCCATGTTAGAGGTGTTATTGGATATTATGATGTACTTATGTTATAAGCTTGACTCTTTATGCTTTTATGAATATCAAGATTTCCATGTCCCGCTTCCCTTTTTTTTTATTTTTTCTCTTGTTGTTGTTTAATTTCTTCCGCGAGCAAGGATGTGTGATTGATATACTAAGAGGCTTGTTTGGGATCCCATCACGTCTCTATTTGCCATGTCATGCCTAGATTCTAGGCTCAAGTTTTGACACAAATATTAACATTTCCTTATAACAATTGAACTAATATGACAACAGGTTTAATGCTAATTGTGTTTCAAATGTAGTCAAATCAGTAAAGCATGGAAATACTGTAGCATAATCCTCAAAAGGCTATATAAAATACACCCCACGATCACAAAAATCTAATCCAAAATGATCAATTAATCATCTTCTGAAGTTTTTGATAAAATGCAAAACATACAACAGCAAAACTGTGCAAATTACCTCATATAACATGCTAAATGAAATTTCTGACACTTCTAAAACATTACTCTAAAATAATTATGCTAGTTGGCCTCTTGAATCACTCAATTTTGATTTTAGATGAAGAATTTATCATCTTTTGAGGTTTCTTTTGCTTCTTTGCAAAGTCTCAAAACATATACATATCCATCGTGCAATATACACTCCACAAACATGGATGGGACCTCCGCGAACATAGAGTGTACACTATTTTTACCTCAATGAATATGGTGTACATACTGCCCTACACCAAATTCTAGTCAACTATATTTACTTCGAGGGGGTGTCCATAACTCATAGGAAATTTGATTTTCACAAATAATATATGATATCTTAGTGGAAATAATATTTTGGATTCAGCGGTGCTATTGAAAGTCCCATTTGAGATCTTTTCAATCAAATATAGGTCCCATATTTCAAAGCCTAGTTTACTTGATTTCACCAAGAGATCAAAGTGAACTCAGAAGTCTTGTGGACAAAACAAGAGGCCATTCTCGATAAAGCTTGATGTTCTAGAAATAACTATGCTATCAAAATTTCCATTTAAGTAGATTTTCCAAGAATCATGACTAAAGTCAAGTACTTGACTATTTGAAGGCTAAAGTTCAAAGTTTGACATAAACTAACACTGAAAAACTTAGTAGTCTAACCAATCATGCTTCAAGGCTGATTTGGCTGGACTTGTGGTGATGAAATTGTCAAACTTCTGTCTTGAGGCCTGATGTCACCCAAGTTACACCTACTTTTTGAGGATAAAGCATTCGTTATGAAGAAATAGAACCTAGACAAGGTTATGGTCGAACCTAAGGAACTATTATAGACTTAAATGAATTCAATTAATATAATTTAAGTTATCAACGAACTTATCTCGCTGAAGGGGGGGGGGCTCATAGTAATAACTAGTGAAAGTAATCCTAAACTAAAAGAACTGTATAAACCAATATGGAAAGAAACTTAGGTATTGTGTTTCCCATGATTCCCTAACTTAGTATCACTGGATAACCTAATT
>JAOTQJ010029385.1:0-16116 GCA_025642045.1 Solanum sejunctum | reverse complement strand
TTATTATTATTATTATTAGTATTAGTACTACTACTACTACTACTACTACTACTATTATTTTTAGTAATAATATTAGTTATTGATATTACTCACTTTCATTATTTTATCTGATATTATTTTCAGTGTCACATTTAAATACAATGTTTACCAATTCATTTTATTTTTAAGAAATAATATTTTAATATTTTTAAATATTTTTTTATAATTAATATATATTACGTATTTTTCTTTACAAAAAAAATTATTATTTTAAAATATTGTATATTTTCTTGTGTACATATTATAATTAATTAAATGACAATTGATTCAATTTTATTCCAATTCTTTTAATTCATAGTCTTCTTAATCCAATTTATTTCAGTTTCAGCTAAATCTCTCGCATTTTTTCTTTCAATTTTAGCCCATTTAAGTTAATTATGGCTTAATTTTAAATATCCTTATTCAATTCTATTTATCAAATTAAATTTGGATGGTTCATGTTCAATCCAGATCCGCCCCATATTTCTAAATTTAATATCATCCGTCCGTTTTTGATCCAGTGGTTCAAGATTAACTCCCCACTTTTAACACCTAATCAACCCCAAAACCCTCAATATGTACTCATTTTCCCATTCTCCTTTCAAGAGAGAGGCACCGCCTCAGCCTCACGCCACCCACCATCCCTCACGCCATCTCTTCATCCGGCGGAACAGCCGCACCAAACGACTCCGGCGAAATCTCACCGGGAAACCCCAAATCTCCGCCACTTCCTTCTCTTCGGCGTCACACTATCTCCCATCTCCCTTACCCCCTCGTTATTTTCATTTTCCGGCGGAACCAGCAGTCCAAAAGACCCCGTCGCGCCTCCGTCTCTTCTCCCGTGTGCAGACCAAAACCATCGTCGACCCCGTCGACCCCTCTTCTTCTTTTTCGACCAGATCCACCACTCAAGCCCCTTACCTCGCCGGAGAAACCCCTTTTCCGCCACATGCAGCAAACAAACAACTCCTCCCGCTGGCACACACCTCTCTCTCCTCCCTTTTCCAATCTAGCTTTGTAGATATACAAATATATATGCTTATTAATTATGGATATATGATTATTTGACAGAGACACACATACAATTTGATAAATATATATATAAATTAATCTCTCAATTTTGCTCATCTTTCTTCTCCTAGTTAGGTCACATAGCGTAAATTATATTGTGTAATTATGTAAAATATAATTATTTAATTATATTAAATTTTAAATTTAAATTATTTATTAAGATTCACTTTTTCTTAATATATATGCAAAAGTGACATTGTGATTCTCGATTATTTCTTTGGTCGTATTTAGATAATTGTACGTATGAAAAAAATGACATAAGTGGTATCATAGATACTTTATTGAATATTATTTTGAATGGTTGTTATGTATTAGTGAATTTAATAAAAATAATTTTTAATGTGTAATATTTATTAAATTAATTTAATGTACGTATTTTGTATGTGTGTATTATATTAATTAATTAAAAAAATTAAATAAATAAATAAATTTATTATGTGTATAACTCATATCATTAAGCACATAATTAAGCACATAACTAAAATATGTAAAAGAATTTTTGATTTTGGGGCGGTAACTTCTTGTTTCGTTGAAAAAGGAATAAGGAGACAAAGATTATTGGTGAATATTTTGCGGGCTTTTGCACGGTGAAAAAGGTTGTTTAGGGGTTATCTATTGAATTTTGAATAAAAATATAAAATTAAATTTCAACTCTCCAATTAAAAATGAGCAATTAGGATTGAATTTAGGTGATGGGTCTGATTCAAATTAAAATAATAATTATTATAATTTAAATTGAATAAAAATTAGAAAATTGAATAAAAATTAGATTGAGAATTTAAGATTTAGTCACAAATTGATTTATTAGGCTAAAACTTGAAAGAAATTATAGAAAGATTGACTAATGTTGAAATAAATTGCTAAGAAATTGATTAGAATTGAATTATAAGGACTACGAATTAAATAAATTTGGATGAAATTTAATAGATTGTCATCTAATTAATAATTATAATTTTCAGAATTATAAAATATATAATATTTTAAATAATAATCTATATTTTAAAAAAATACTTGATATATACTAAAATTATTATGTAAAATTTTAAACGTATTAAAATTAATATTTTGAATTAAAAAATATTATTATCGAAATTTTTAAACAAATCATAACGATATACATAACAAACCGTACATATAAATTACTTTCAAAAATCACAAATATTAATTTAAACAATTTATCGACATTGATTTAATATTTATATATATTTAAAAATTATCACCGGCATATACTGATCATTTTTTTAATTTATTATTATTAATTTATTTCCACATATATTTCCATGCAATTGCATAGGTTTAGGATACCAAAAGTCCAAAATTTTAATAACTAAAAAGGCTTTTTTAAAAAACATGATAAATTTTATTTATAGTTGAAAATATTTAGAAAAAGTTAATTGATTAGTTAATATATCTTTTATGATTTTTTGGTTTACGACTTTTCTATTTTGATAAAAATACTTCTGCTTTAAATATGAATCCTAATTATATGAAAAGAGATTTTGTTCTAAATATGATAAAATATGATCTGATATCCTTTTTGATTTATGATTTTATTCCTATAAAAGCACTTAAAAATATTATTTAAACTTTTTGTCCTTTATCAAAACACTTTGTTTTAATGTGAGAATATATAAATCTTATAACACATAATCTACACAAATTATTTTAAAATTTATTTTACCATTTAAATCAAGATATAATTATTTTTTTAAAAAATTAGAAACCCACAATATAATACAAAAAGTTAGCAAAAACAGCCACATGTTTGCACCACAATATTTCTTATTTTTTTTACAATTAAAATTAATTAAATAATAAATTACAATTTTTCAAGAATTTAAAACTGTTTTTGAAATACGCAGAAAACGGTTTTAAAAATTGTACACCTGCATAGTTTTAGAACAACTAGAAATATTAAGAAAAAAAAATTGAAACGGTAATTAAGCATAGTTGGGACTCTTTAATATCCACATATATGACTCTTTTTTTTAGTGGCAAGTTGTCATATTTTTAATACTAAATATTTAAACTAACTTCCCATAACTATTCCTCCTTTATAGAAAAAATATAAAACAATTTATAGTAGTTTTTAAAATTTAAAAATAATTTTTATTAAGCACAGTAAGTAATCAGATTTTTTATATTAAAAATTTTTAATACTACCCCTATATAGCAATAATTTTTTTAAAAAAAAAATTATAAAAACCTAATTGTTATACCGAAAAATGGCTTGCTTGAAAAAGAAAATAATTCGAAAATCAAAAATCGATTTAAACTCAATTAATTTAAGAAAAATCAATTCTCGAAATTCAAAAGGAAAACAGACAGAGTCGCCACCTAATTTTATGGATAATTAGAAAACCATTAAATTTTTTAAAAGATCTAACAGAAAAATCTCTTAAAATCCAAAGAACGAGTTCGGGTTCACATTTCCATTTCGAGAAGGTTTTACGCACTCAAAATGGCCACTAAATGCGGTTATCGGGCAATTAAGTCTTGATTAACTTTTGACTTGATAAAAATTTATTAATTTTGAATTTTCGATTGATTTTTTGAAAGACTTGACTAAACTTAAAAAGATATGACTAGACTAAAAAAAAGGTTTGACTAGACTCCGAAACCTAAAATAATTGACTAAACTTGAAAAATTGACTGAGATTTGAAACTCGAATTAACATGATAAAATCACTTTTTTTTTCTTGTTATTTTTAATCCAAATATATCCCAAAATAAAATAAAATAAAAATAACACGAATGGTTTTGGCAAGTTGGAGAATTTAATTAAATTAATAACCAAGTAAAATGTTAGCATCTAAACCAATAAAAATACATAAACAAAATAATGTAAGAAAGGGTTGAAGTGGACCTTTATCTCATTGCGATTTTTTTAGTCTTGTCCTTATGTTGTTGTGTACACTCATGTATAGTAGCTTCTTGCTCCTAGGAATTGGGCCGACTCGAAAAGAGGCAGTTGGGTCGTCTTAACCCGAGGAAATATAGGATGGTGAGTCCAAAATGGGCTCGAGGCATAGTTCATGCAAAGAGATAAAATAAGGATTAACAAAGTGTTCATGGATGCATTGAGGCAAATGTTAAGGAAGACATAAACGCAAGCAAAAGGAAAAACACTCAACCAAGAATGCGTTATACATTGTCCTGGGCATAATAAAACAAAGAAGGATTGATTTCATGCTGGGATAGAAAGGGATCATTAGAAATGCAAAGTACATTTAAACAATCAGCACATTCTACGTGATCTTGCTAAACCAAGTAACGTCTTGCTATGAAGGAATATTACATACCAACTATTATGTTAATAGATGAAGCGTACTCTAGTTCACATATGAAAGACACAGATGAGAATCATAACTACTACATCAGACTGCCCTTTAGATTAATCAACAGAACAGAATGCTATAAGTGAAGCCAAAAATGTTAATGTTAACCAAGAGTTTTAGGCTTGCCAAACCAAACAGCATTTCATATTATTGTTTAAATATTCATGACATACAGAAGGAACTCATTTCAGGATGTTAGAAACAGAGGAAAACATAGAGTGCTTGAAACTTAGATTGAGACCGAAACTCCCCAGCTTTGTACCAACTAGATCCACTTTTGATACAAGCTTAGCATTAATAACAAACAAATGAGCAAGTAGGTGAGGATGTATGCATTCCAAAATCTGAACTTTCAACAAAGCTAAACCAACACAAATATAAAATGTAATATAAACTAACTCACGAGACCTATTCTCATCTCATTTTTCACCTAGATAATGAATTTAACAGATTCATAAAATTAAACAATTTAAAGGCCCAATTTTGACGTAATAACCTTCAAGTAAACCACAACTGACAACCCACCCGAAGCCAAGGAAAACATAAATATGACAGCAACATGAAGTAGACCAAAGACCTCTCACAGAAGAGGAAAGTTCTCATAATACCATAAGTCTGAAATCATTTCAACTGAAAATTGCAACTCATACCAAAATTTAACTCTTAAAACATGAAATGTTCAAAAGAATTGAATCAAAATTTCATCAGAAATGATTAACGACAATCCACAAAAGGCATCCTAATACAGCAGTTCCAGGCAGGTCTTGTTCACAAGGAAATAATTCATCATCAAAGCTAGTTATAACATGATTGAAGCATATCTTGAACAAGATCATTTTTACTAGTCAAAACACCTCAGTCAACATTAATCTTTGAGCTCAATCATCGACAACAAACCAATTCAACCATAGAATCAATAACAAACCAAACACAAAATCGACTTAAACACGTCTATCTAGTCAACTAATGGCATCACAAACAGTTCCATAAATGTGTTAACGACCAAACGACAACAGCATCACAACATCAACTTCATCACAACAGAGCATTTTTAATCAAAATGAGCTAAATGCAAATATGAACAGCTTCAGCGAACATTTTCAGTCACAATATCCGAGACTCGAATGAAAAGCGGGATTGGGTTATTACCTTTGTCGAGGCAGCGAACTGAGACGTCAATGAACTCAACGAAGCTTCGACACTACCAAATCTTGTTCAAAATTTGATTCCAAAATTACACATCTTGGTTTCTAAATTGACAAGCAAGATTTTGACTAAAGCTTTTAAGAAGTTCACAAATAGTAGAGGATTGAAGTTTTGCTCGGATTTTTTCAGGGGATTCTCAATTGATGGCTATCAAGATTTTTCCGGGTTCCTCCTCTTGCTCATGGTGATGAACATGAGTATATATAACCCCAAATTAGGCAAATCGAAGGGTGGAAAAAATGGGTTTCGAATTCAAATTCGAAAGTGGGTAGGGTCCATTCCTCCTTGAACGCCTCAATCTATGACTTTTGGAGACAAAGTGAGCACGCGTGAGGGAGTGGAGCAAGTGACCGTTGGGGACTGTGGGGTGAACGGCGCCGGATTTTCTGGTCTTGGTCGCTGGTTTCGGCTTCGTTGTTTTTTGGTGTGGAAAACGAAGAAGACGAAGGAGAAAGGAAGAAAGAGTGTGTGGGGGAATGGAAATGGGGATTTGAAGGAGGAGATGAAGATGGAAGAGAGGAGGTGGCGGCGGGTTTGGTTTAGTTTTTCTATTTTTTTTTTGTTTGAAGATGAAAAAGAGAAGAAGAAGATGATACAAATGGGATTTGGGGGCGCGTGATTGTCATGCGCCCGTTTTAATTTTTTTTTTTGAAAATAATTGTTTAAAAATCGTTAAAATAAATAAAGACTCAGTAATTAATTTGACACCGTGGAGGATAAAAATTGGGTGTCAACACTAATAACTTCCCACAAAATTAAAACAAGAAAAGAAGGTGAAAAATATTTTGTCTCACTCGTGTTTCACTGTATGTCTATTTCTAAAATAAATGCAATTTTTTTAACATAAATTTGTGAATTGTAAAACATTAAAACATAACAAAAGTGTAAACAAAAGAAATTAAAATTTGAATTTAAAATTTTTAAAATATAATTGAGAGAATTATAAAATTCACATTTATCTAAATTAATCCATGTAAAAATATATAACCTAACAAAGTGATTACTTTTTTATTTGAATTTTAAAGTAGTCTCCGAAAACTACTCAACTGCTCACAAATCCAATTAAAAGAATTATGAATCTCTCTTCTTCAAAAATAGGCATCTAAATACTAACCAAACTTTTACTGTGTCGTAAATTTCCATGGTAACGCAGCAGGAAGAAGTCATCAACATTCTTGCACGGAGTAAGAATATTGTTTTGTTTATTTGAACATTGTTTTTTGGTGTGGATAAGTATTATTTACTTTTTGCATCTTATTATTTATTTTTATTCGAAATTATTATTTAATTTGCTTTTCGTTGGATAGTTAGGTAGTAAAAAAATTTTATTTTTATCTTTTCTGTAAATATGAGATCATTATCTCGATCACTAAATTGTATATTACAATTAATTTTGTCCTTTCTTAATTTACAATATTGTATTATTTATTTGAACAGTGTTTTGACATAAATAAATATTGTTTACTTTTTGCATCTCATTATCCATTTTTCATTCAAAATTATTTGGATGGTTACTTAATTTACTTTTCCTTGGAGATTTGGGTTGTAAAAATATTTTATTTTTGTCTTTTCTGCAAATATGAAATCATTATCTAGATCACTAAATTGTATATGGCAAATTAATTTTGTTCTTTCTTAATTAAGAATATTATATAGTTTATTTGAATAGTATTTTCAGCATAGATAAGTATTGTTTACTTTTTGCATCTCATTACCCATTTTTTATTTGAAATTATTTGAATATCTACTTAATTTGCTTTTCGTTGGAGAGTTAGGTCGTAAAAATATTTTGTTTTTTGTCTTTTCTGCAAATATGAAATTATTATCTAGATCACTAAATTGTATATTGCAATTAATTTTGTTCTTTCTTAATTAAGAATATTATGTTGTTTATTTGAATAGTGCTTTAGGCATAGATAAGTACTGTTTACTTTTTGTATCTCATTACCCATTTTTTATTTGAAGTTATTTGAATATCTACTTAATTTGCTTTTCATTGGAGAGTCAGACAGTGAAAATATTTTGTTTATGTCTTTTTTATAAATATACAATCATTATCTAGATAACTAAATTGTACATTGCAATTAATTTTATTCTTTATTAATTTCAAATTATTACTTTGTATTAATATCTAGAAGATGTTTTTTTTTAAATTGTTAAATTGTAAATATAAAAAAAAATTCTTTAAAATAATAAAAATATGATGTCTCTTAATTTTACATGCATAAATTTTCAATCTTAGCACAACATAAATAAGTGATCATCATAAATTTAATATAAAAGATTAGCATATGCGATTTAATTTGATAGAAAAATCCTTACATGAAATGATTTCAATCATTTGTCGAAGTTATATTGAGATTCTATATTATCTTATTAGTAGAAGTTAAAGGATAAATTAGGAATTGTAATAGAATTAATATGATGCATTTTGGATAGAATTACAATAGATGTCAGTTGAATTTTATGAAAACAAAAAGCAATTACTATATGCATGTTGCGGATTCATAATCAACAAAAAGTTTAAAATGTCAATCCCCTGAGGAAGATTTAGGCACGAAGATGATGACTAAATAACTCCAAGCCTAAATATGTGTAGATATTTTTACATGTATATAAAAAATACTCTACATTATGCCTTTTGTACTAATGATCATAAAATCAATAAATAATTGGTCAAACATGATTTTATTTGCTTATTATTTTTTTATGAGATGTTCTCAATTTTTGTTGAAGTTATTTAAGATGTTATGTTATCTTGATAGAGGCTAAAAGATTATAGAAAGTATACGCACTATTTATGTAATATGTTTTGGATACAAATATAAGAAGATTTAATTTTTATGAAAATAAGAACCAATTACTATATGTACATTGTGAAATCATGAAATCCTTTACTATATGTATATTGTGATTTTTTTTTAAATGAATCTTTATTTTATGAACTTATATTTGATTGAAAGAATAAGGATTGAATGAGAAAGAAGTGTGGGCTAAAGAGGTTATAAAATGCTAGCACAAATATTAAAGAGGTTATTTTAGCTAAAGTAGAGTTAATATTTTTAATACTAGATCTTTTATTGAGCTATGAATTTAAAATTTAATTAATTAATACAAATATTGATTCAGTACACACAATATATGCTATTAATCTTCACTATATTATGAGAATATATGCTATTAATCTTCACTATATTATGAGAAAGAGAAGTTGTTAGATTACATATTATCATGTGTTTCTCATCGTTAGTCACACCTGTTGTTCCTTCCCCTCCCCTTCCCTCTCCCCTTCCCTCTTCCCTGTCCTTCCCTCTTCCCTTACATTCCCTTTTGTCATATCTAGTTCTCTCTACTTATGGATTTTGAGCTGAGGGTATAGGAAACAACCTCTCTACTTCTATGAGGTAGCAGTAAGGTCTGCGTACAAAATTACCCTCCCCAGACCCCAATTATGAGAAATTACTGGATATGTTGTTGTTGTTATTGTAGAAGTTGTTAGAATAATGTTTGGTGTCTTTGATGAACATATCATCATTGCACATAGATTAGGATAAAGTTTTGTTAGCACTACATATGTATATATATATATGATTACACATACACTTCTGTAACTCAATAATAATTAATGTTATTTAAAAATTATGATATTTTAAGATATTTGCTCAATGCGTAAGTACATATACTAGTAAAAATTAAAGTAAATAAAAAAATAGTAATTCACAATAATTATAAAGGTAATTTAAAATTGATAAACTAATTAACGAACATATTTTGAAAAATCAAGAGTATTAGAAAGATATGAAATTGTTTGGATTAAATTGAAATAAATCCTTTTTTTAAAAAAATATCTATTTAATCCAATGACAATCCAAAAAATATTATAAGTTAGTTAAAATTGGATGTCAACAAGTAGAGTAATAAAAAAAATAAAGAAGAAAATTAATGAGGGTCGTAGGATCATGTGTATAATGATGGTAATTAAAAAGACTGAAAGTATACTCCTTTTATTTATTAGATTAAAATTATCGATCTCTGAAAATTGATATATTGCTTAAAAAAATTAATATAGCGACCTCAAGCTGTCGATATTAAACTATTTAGATTAAAAGGAATAAAAATGCACTCGGTATATTGATTAGATTAAAATTATCGACCCCTTGATATTCTATTTTAAAAAAAGTTTATATAGCGACCTTAAAATGTTGATATTAAATGTTGTGATGAAAAAAAATAAAAAATATGCTCCTTTTCTTTATTAGATTAAATTTACCGAGCTCTAGAAGTCGATATTCTATTTTAAAAAGAATATCGATCACTAGAGGTTGATTTTAATAAAAATAATAAAATAAAATAAAATAAAATATTAATTAAATTCATTGGAAAATATTTTTTAATGAAATTGGAATAAAATTAAAATATTATTATTTATTTATTCAATTCAATAACGAACAAATGAAGTGGGTTTTGACTATATTTACTTTTTTCGAAAAAATTTTGGACCTGCAAAATACGTTATATTGATTAGTTGTGAAGTTGATAATTTTAAAAGGAAAATTAATATGTATAGAGAAATTATAATTATTACCTTTGAGCATAACTCTATGGGTAAAACGTATCAAAAGTATTTTGGAAAAGAAATTAAATGAAATGACACATAACTTTTTCAATCTCTTTTAATTACTACATTACCTTTAAAAAGAAATTTTGTGCCAATTTATGTTAAAATCTTTTGTACCATTTATATTTATTCTTATTATAATATATATAGGAGATATGAGTATATTGATGATTTAATCAGATGAAAAAAATAGCTTTCTTCTTTTTCATTAACAATGTATAGTATGCACACGTAATCAATCTTTCACTTTCTAATTGCTTAATGCTGCCTTCCTAAAGAGGCAAAGATAAATATGATGTCGAAATCAATCTTTCTCAAAATAAAATAATTTAATATATTAAAAATTTTGGTGATAAGTAGGGATGGTTATGGAATGGAGAAGGAGACGTAGAATGCGGATTTAGAGAGATGTGGGGTGGGGCAGATTTATAATTATACAGGTATGGAACGAGTTGAAATAATTATTTTTAAAATTAATTTAGGTGAGGCGGGGTTTATAATTATGCACGTGTAGAGCGAGTTGAAATAATTATTTTTAAAATTAATTCAAATGGGATGGGTTTAAGGTATCAAATAGGAACTTAAAAAAATTATATTTTTGTAATTAGTAAATATCAAAGATATAAACTTTGTATATAAAACATTGACTCTAATTTTAATTTCTTTTAAAAAATTAAACTGAATATGTCCAATAAATTATTAGTTGTTGAAATGTAGAATCAATTAATTAGTTGTTGAGATATTAGTTAGAGAAAAATAAAATAAAATTATAAATTTTAATTTTTCATATTAAACTCAATTAAAAAAAACTTAAAAATTTATGTGGGATGCATCTATATAAGGCTGGGCCGGTAGGTTGAAAATGAAAAAAATTATCATGTCACGCGATGCAATTTTAAAAATTGTAGATTGAGCTCAATCGGCCCTGCCCCATTGCCAGCCCTAGTGATAAGGATCCAGAGAAGCTCCTAATAACAACTACTTGTAATGATGTAATTGTTATGTTATTTATATTTGAGTAGAAAAATTAGTCGAAAATAATTTCTCTATCTACATGTACAAGATAGAAATAAAGTGGTGTAGTTATTATTAATGTAATTGTTACAATATATGAAGAGGAAGTTACCAAAAATATTAGTCAAAGTTCATAGTATTTAACTTTCAAAAAGTAAGCTATGGTAATTATAGATAAATTTTTTTAATGCTTTTGGTTGGTTGCCCATCTAATATCCGGTGCTCTCTTTGGAGCCTGATTATTCTACATTTTCGCTATGTAGGGCCTATTCGGGAAAAGCATTCCCTACTAAAAATTTTTAAGGATTTTTTCATACTCAAAACTCGAATACGAAATCTCTAATCAAGGGAGGAATAACCCATCTAATGTACCACATCCTTTCCTGCCTACAATTAGAGAAGTTAAAATTATTAAAGACCAAGAAGAGGAAGTGGGTTGTTTCTCTCCATTTATTGATATTTAGTTTATATATGTCATTTCCATTGCCAAAAGTTAACAAAGTAATGTTTGTTGCATACTTGAGTTGCAACTAGTCTCACCAGTAATTGAAGCCCAGAAAAACTCGTGAATTGACATGGGCCTCCAAAAGCCCAACAGAGAGCTAAGGTCCATGTTGATTATTCTAACTTCAAATTGATATATATGGTAAAATATTGAGCAAATTTCATAAATGACAAACATATAAAGTCTAATTATGCTCTATAGCTATAGTTTCGGTAGTTGCATTTCATAACTATAGTTATAGCAATGTTTGTATAATTTGCATCGCATTTGTATAATTCGCTATACAATTTACAATTTTTACATAGCATTTGTATATTTCACTATACAATTAGTACACAGTGTTTGTATTATTCGCTATATAATTCATAGTGTTTGTATATTTTGGTATACAGTGTGATTCGTCCACAACTTTGTATAATTTCACACAGTGTTTGTATATTTTGGTATACAGTGTGATTCGTCCACAACTTTGTATAATTTCACACAGTGTTTGTATAAATCACGCGAATTATATAAAATTCAAACTATAATTACAGGTAGATATTTGCCGAGAGCCGTAATTAATGAAAACTATAACTATGTTAGCTAATTAACTAACATATATATATATATATATATATGCTTATCTGCATAATTTTTTCTAAAAAAAAATATTTTAGAGAAATAGACCTAAATAACCTCCTATCAAAATTATAGCAAACAAATAATATACATTGTTGATACAAACTAGTGTATATATATATATTGACTAGAATTTATGGGATGGTCAATTTTTATAATTCTATGCAATTTAAGAAAGCATAAACATCAAATAAAGGTATTACGTTCTCCTCCTCTTGCTTTAAACACGTGCCAATACATGTTATAATTGAGAAACCTTGAGGATCTAGCAATGAGTTGGAACAACATATTAAAATAACACCACAATTGCCTACCGCTACTAATGGCATCAAATTGGTTGAGCCATGCATAACCTATCTAGTAGCACGTGTCTATATTCTACGTTGCATTGGAACAAGCATGCATTTCTTTGGTCTTGATGTTACTTCGTCACTCCAGCATGGACATCGATTTACATTTAAGAAAAAGGACAATTTCATATATGTATTATGTGTGAGGTCTAAAAAAAAGATAAGAATCAAGCATTTTAGGTTGTATCAATAAAAATTATAATATAAAGATTGACTTAAAAAAAGTATAGAAACATGAGATGTCATGTCCTTGTCTTATTTGGTGTTCAAATGCCAATCAAAAATGTTATAACAACCACCGTTACTAGCCCAAAAGCTCCAATTCAACCACAAATTGATGAATTGGTGGGTAACAATATGAAGGGATCATACCCTACTGGGGTCTACTAAAACAGCATCTAAAATATTTGGTGGTTGTCACGTTACGTTTGGAGGATCTTCAAGTGACTTACACCATTCCAGTTTCAAACTTTCTTTCTGATCAAAATTGCATAATACAAAATTAGTATACCCATGTCTTGGATATCACTTGACGACCCCTTCATAACGTGGATCAACATACACAGTCTACCTATAAAATAAATAATAAAGTTAATGCAGCAGATGGTATTCTATAAGGAAAGTCAAAAATTGATTTTTTTTTTCAATCGAGCTTGATTTATATCTCTTGTATAATCTACAAGCTATTGCATATAATTGAATTTGGTTAATGTGAGCAGCTGTCAATAAGATTCCAAAGAAGAAAAACATATGGAGATTTTGTCCATGGGCATAACAAAAAGGTTTAATACATCTTATATAGTTTTACAACTATGAAATCAAATGAATGTTTATGTTCACCTTAACTAATTTTACGAGACACTTTATGTCTCCCGCACCAACACATAATTGGATAAATATTATAATTCTTAATCATTTCATTGACGACTAAATTATACCCTTATGTACACATCCATCATTGTTTTAAGATTACGAAGTTATTTCTTACAAATGCAAGAGGATGATTGAAATCAGACTTCAATATCGGATAAGAATTTACTTATTTTAAATCCCCACTCCCAAAACTGTTCACAAAGTAGGATCATACTAATCTTGATAAATTCAGAACTTCTTCCCATAGACAGAAAAGTTCTAAACTTGTTTCAAAGTGCTAATTCTGTGTGTTTCTTACGTAGCACTCTTACCTTACTAACTAGTCTATAATTTGACCGGTAAGCAATCTACTTAATTTTATCCTCTTTTAGTTTACTTCAAGAGTATTTAAGTTAAATGCAATAATTCAGTTATAACTTTTTAATTTTCAATTAAAACAATATCCAAATACAATCTGAAACGTTTTCACCTACACGTGAAAGGAATGTTGCTTGCAGGTAATTATGACCCAAAAATATATGTAAAAAAATCTAGAAATATATATGTGAAATGAAAGAAAATGATTGATATCAGGGCCGAAGCTACATTCATTCAAGGGTGATCAATGAACATCCTTTGTTGAAAAATATTTTTTAAATATATAGATTAAATATAAATATTTTAATATATATTAATTATTAAATATTCTTCATACAAAAATCGCTGATTCATATTATAAAAGTATGAATATTCTTGACGAAACGTCATTGATTGATATGGTTGACAGCTATATTCTACCAATAAAATATAATATATCACATCTTTACTAACCTGCCTTCACATCTTTGCCCACTTGCTTTTCTATCCAAAAAAATTTTCCAAGAGTAAAAGCAATTTCCAAAAAAGCATCTTCATCTTAAATCTAACTCCTTTTATCATAAAAAGTAAGGTGCAAACAGTAATAATCATGTAGTTGAATAGACACTAAACCTTTTTAATGTCACAAGACGAATCCATATTATTGTTTTTCTAGCCATGTACAATCAAAAAAGGGAAAATTATTTCCTCTTTAATGGATGAAAGTTTTTTCATCTTTAATTTAATTATATTACTTGTTCCAGTCAGTATATTTATTACTCTTTATACCTGTAGTAAAAATTTTTCCATTCATCAATCAAACATCGCAAACTATTCGTAAGAAACATATTTTGCAAAATAATATCTTTTAGTTCCAACAGATTAATCCGCTAGGTTTTTTGATTTGTCCTAAAATTCCCCAAATTACTCTTCTATATTCTGCAGCAATGTTACACGCGTGAAATAAATTTTTATTTCATCAAAGGAAAAAAGATTAAAATACTCCTGAATTATTTGAAATGGAACAGAAATATCCTTTCCATACATTTTGGTTCAAAAATACCCCTTCTTTATATTTTTGGATTAAAAATTCCGTTATATTTTTGGCTCAAAAATACCCTTCCAATAAATTTCTGGCTCAAAAAATATCCCGTCCTAACAGAAATTAAAAAAAGGGCCAAAAATACCCCTTAACTATTAGAAATGGAGCAAAAAAACTCTTTGTTAGTTTTGGTCTAAAGAATATTCCTCCTTTAAAATTTTAGAGTTATTATTTAAAATATTTTTCTTTCATTAAAAATTCAAATTCAACCCATCTTCAAATCAATTTTTAGCCAACTTTGAATAATCCAGATTCTTACTATATTAAAAAAAAGCTATTATAATTGCAGTTGAATTATCTTTTGAAAATGATAACTTATATTAATTATGTTTCGTTGCTAACATGAGCACAATAATTTCTATGCAAGATTCATAGGCTCGAAAAAGTTGAAAAATTAGATCCTATTGAACTCGAGAAATTGATTGAAAGAGGAAGCAACAATTATAACGAGGATGAATCAATGTTATCATTCAGAGGTCAACTTTTTAAGACGTTTGCAAGTGAAATAATAATTTTTTTGATATAAAAAGATTAGTTTCGGACCTGATATTGGAGAAGAAAACCTCTTGGGTCTTTAAATGGGATCTCACATAGACTAATCACATATCTTTTTTGTCCACATAATCTGCATAGTGTTATTTCTATTAGAGAGAGAGGTATTTTTTTTGGGTAAAATTTTAAGGGAGGGATATTTTTGAACCAAAATTTAACCAAGGGGTATTTTTGCTCCATTTAGTTTGGAGATATTTCTGATCATTTTTATTTCTGTTAGAGAAGGGGTAGTTTTTACACAAAAATTTAATTGTGAAGTATTTTTGAGCTAAAAATTTTATTAAGTGATATTTTTGTGCCAAAACGTAACAGAGGGGTATATTTGTTCTATTTCAAATAGTTTGGGGATACTTTGGACCCTTTTCCATTTCATCAATGATTTGACTTTTATTTGAATTGTTTATTAATATGTATAATATATAATATTAACTTGTAATTTATTTTATTTAAAATAAATTATAATTTTATATTAAATAAAAAAAAATTAAAAATGAAATTTATATATTACAAGA
>JAOTQJ010029364.1:0-16116 GCA_025642045.1 Solanum sejunctum | reverse complement strand
GAAAGAAATTATCAAGTGTAAGTCCTCATCCCAGGCGCATCGCTCTCTGGGCACGCACTCACTCTGGTTCTGTTTTAATTACAAAAAAATTTCTTTTGACTTGGTCACTCTAAAATCTAACCAAGGCCTCTACCCCACTCAGTTTTCTGTGTTAATTGGGAATCCAATCTCGAATTTTCCATTGGAGCTTGGGAAGATGCGTTATGCACACGCCTCTTTTCTAGGGGTATTTTGATAATTTCATCGGGCGTCACAAGAAACTTCAGGCAACACTCTAAATATATTGCTATCATAAAGTATAATTATAAAACATATTTAAAGTAGAGACTAAATATAAATTTGTTTTCAAAATAGCAAGTTGTGAATAAAACCAAGATTTATAAATGCCACAACTGAATTAGTAAAGAAAACTTTTCACTTTTGGCTTTACTCTCTAAATATTCAAAAATGCAAATATAAACGTAACTCTCTAAATGTACATGGATGGCCCCGTTGCAAAAATATAAAAAAACATTGTACAAAAATACAAAAAATTTGAAACAATCCCAAAAAGTGTCCGAAAATATGCCTCAAAAACACCCATAATTGTAATTTTTATATATCTCAAAATTCGTGCGTGATATAAAAATCTGACTTCATATTCTTGTTCAGTGGGTAAAATTGAGTGACAAATGTGTCTAACTCGATTTAAGAGCAACCGTAGCGAAATTTGATTTGCCCAAGTTTGCGTAAAACAGTGGGGTGTGCGACGGCATTGCGATGCAAACCCATCGCGAACCTATGTATTTTGTTGCTAGTTTTCTCACTTCGGTCCAAGGCTTTGGGATCTTGTGCCTAAGTCTTCTCATGTGTAAAAACATTTATACTTAGCCATATTTTACCTTTATATCATACAAGTCATTCCTTAATAATCTCTCGAATACTTAGACAAATATTTCACTCAAAATTCAAGTGCCAAATCTCATTCTGGATCTTAAGAAATTCACTCAAGCTTCAATTTCTCATCTTAATCTTCATCAAAGAATTCTCCAAACTTGAAGGTTTGTGGATTTCAACCATTGGGTGCTTTCGCCCATGGTGCCCAAGCTTCCCTTTTACTTGAATTGCATGTTTCTAAGTTGATTTACTTATGAGTCTTACTTATTAAGAATTTGACTATAACCTAAGTTGGGATTTTTGTTAAAGTGTGACTATTTAAGCATATTTTGTGAGCTATGAATCAATCATCTATCTTGAGATTTGATGAAGGGTTTTGATGTATATTGCATGAAGGTATTACCAACTACTAGTGGGTTGATTTACTTCAACTTTTCTTGCATGATTTTACTCTTGAATTTGCATGGTTTTACACTAGTATTATACACCCGCCATGTATTTGATAAAATATCCAATTTTAGATTCTTGAGCTATTGATGATCTATTGTATGACGTATGACTTAAATGACTTTATGATGATGAAAGGAATATATATATGTATTGATTTCATGAAAGGTATCTTTAGTGTTGCAGGTTGACCATAACAAAGTTGAGGGGTTGATACCTTAAACACCTTAATAAGAGGTGGTAAGCTCATTAACCAAGTTGAGGGGTCGATATGTCAAAACCCTTGATGGGAGGTGGTAAACCCATTAACCAAGTTGAGGGGTTGGTACCTCAAATACCTTGATGGAAGGTGGTAAACCCATTAACCAAGTTGAGGGGTTGGTACCTCAAACACCTCCAACGGGTGGTTTACCTTGGATTCCAATTATTAAGTGGCTTGGTCTATAATGGTGGTCTCTTTCTACACACATACTATGTTTTCATATAAGCGTGTTTTACTTCAAGCATTGATCATACATGCCATGTTGCTATTATAACAATCTCTTACTTACGATTATGCATTTTTATTATGTTACCTATCTATTGTTGCATTGCATACTACATACTTAGTATATTTAAATATACTAATACATACTCTATGCCTACATAATGTTACCATATAGGAACCAGAGCCTCTCACCATCCTCCTCATCCTCCTCGTGGCTAGTACTATCTTCTCAAAGAAAGTTTGGTGATTCCTCAACTCTGGGGATGATATCTCTTGTTCTTATATCATGTAAAGACTTTCACTATCTATTTATATGCTTTTGACTATGAAAGTGAGCTGGAAAGTTGTCTTGGCCCCTGGTTAATTCTAAGTTTAGAGATGTTATTGGACAAGTAATGTAATTATGCTTGAGCTTGACTCTCTTTGACTCTTTTGATGTTTTATGATATAAAATATTTCCCTTATCCCCTTATCCTTATTTCTATTCTCTTATGGTTATTTAATTGCTTCTGTGACCAAGGATGTGTAATGATAATTAAGAGGCTTATTTGGGGTCCTTTCAGGTTTCCCATTTGTTGTGTCACATCAAAGCCCTAGGCTTGGATCATCAAAAAAATAGTATCAGAGCACTAGGTTGTTAATGATCCTCGGCATCCAACACAGCGCGTTAATTCGAGTCTTATTTATGATTGTGTTGTGCACCATGATTATGAGTAAGAGGCTATGAGATGTCTTAGAAAATATTTTCCTTCTTCTTGATCTATATCATGCTATAGAAGTTAGGTTAGGTTTTCCCTCTAACAAATGTTTTTTGCCATATTTAGGTTATGCCTAACACAAAAGGAAGAAAAGGGCGCACTCCCAAAGAACAACCGGCTCTTAGAGAGCTCTGGCATGCTCTCGCTTTGCTAGCTCAAGTCGTGGCTAACCAAGTCAATCAAGGGGCCTAAGCCCCTCATGCTCCTACTCTAACAACTAGGGTAAGGGATTTCACGAGGATGAACCCAGTGGAGTTTAATGGATATAAAGTGGATGAAGACCCTCAAGAATTTATTGATGAGATATACAAGGTGTTTGATATCATGGGTGTTAGGTCAGAAATGAAGGGGGTATTAGTGGCTTATCAAATCAAGGGAGTGGCTCAAATATGGTACACTCAATGGAAGGCGGAAAAGGGGAACAACAATATGATTTTATGGGAGTAGTTTAAGGCGGCCTTTCTCAACTGGTTCTTTCCTCTAGAGCTTAGGGAGGCCAAAATGATTGATTGTTTCATGAATTTGAAGCAAGGGTCAATAAGTCTGAGGGAGTATGCTCTTATGTTTAACCAACGCTCTAAATATGCTCCATACTTGGTTGCCAATTCAAGGCCTACAATGAACAAATTTGTAATGGGTATATCTGATTTGGCGAGTGAGGAGTGTCATTCCGCTATCTTAATTAGTGACATAGATTTATCCCACCTAATTATATATCCTGAGCAAATAGAGGGGGAGAAGTTGAGAAAAAGGAGGAGTGGTGAGGCTAAAAGAGCCTGTTTTGATGGTAAGTTCCAAGGTGTCAAAAGTGGCCGGTTTCATCAAGGCCAAAGGTCTACTCATGTCCCTAATAGAAGGTTTGTCAATGACAACCCAAGGGTCCAAGGCGATTGTGGTGTGGTGCTCAATGCTATGTGTCCAATATGGTAGGGCACATAGAGGCCCATATTTGAGGGACACCAATGCTTGTTTCGGTTGTGGTGAAGTGGGTCATAAGAAGGTTGATTGTAATCAAGACAAGGGTGTAGATGTTCATCCACAAGGACACGGTGCAAATGCAGTTCCTTTGGAGATAGGAGGCCAATAAGGTGGTACCCAAGGTGAAATTGGTTTTATGCTCTTCAAGAGAGGCAAGAGGTAGATGAGGTTCCTGATATCGCCACCGATATGTTAAAAGTCTTTAATTTTGATATGTATGCATTGATAGACTGGGGTGCCACTCTTTTTTTTGTTACCCCCTTTGTTGCCAAAAATCTTCATATTGATCCCAAATCATTATGTGAGTCATATGAGGTGTCTACTCCTATTGGTACATTTATTATTGTTAGAAAGGTCGATAGAAGTTATCCCGTTTGCATTTTGCATAAAAGTTTGCCTTGTGATCTTGTTGAGTTGGATATGGTGGATTTTGATGTCATTCTTGGATGGATTGGTTGCACGCACATTATGCCTCTATTGATTGTAGAACCTATAGGGTCAAATTCCAATTCTCAAATGAACCCATCCTTGAGTGGGAGAGTCATGATGTGGTGGTCAAGGGTAGATTTATTTCTTGCATTAAATCTCAAAGGTTGATCTCTAAGGAGTGTCTATATCATCTTCTGAGGGTTAGGGATATGGAGTCTAAAGTCCTTCCCATAGAGTCAATTTCGGTGGTTAATGAGTTCCTAGATGTCTTCCCTAGTGATCTTCCTGGTGTTCCTCCCCACATAAAAATAGATTTTGGCATGGATCTCCTTCTCGACACTCAACCTATTTCTATTCCTCCTTACCGTATGGCCCCAGAAAGTTGAAGGAGTTGATAGAGCAATTGAGGGACTTGTTAGAGAATGACTTTATTAGTCCTAGCCAATCACCTTGGGGTGCACCCGTGTTGTTTGTGAAGAAGAAGGATGGATCCCTCAAAATGTGCATTGACGATCGACAACTTAATAGAGTCACTATCAAGAATAAATACCCTCTACTGAGAATTGATGATTTGTTTGACCAACTTCAAGGGGCTAGTCACTTCTTTAAGATTGATCTTCAGTCTGGGTATCATCAAGTGAAAGTGAGGGAGGGTGATATTCCCAAGACGGCCTTACGAACAAGATATGGGCATTATGAATTTGTAGTTATATCTTTTGGGTTGACTAATGCACCAGCTATCTTCATGGATCTTATCAATAGGCTCTTTAAACCTTACTTTGATTTTTTGTGGTGGTTTTTATCAATGATATTTTGATCTATTCCCATAGTGAGGAGAAGCATATGGCTCATTTGAGGGTAGTGTTGCAAATATTAAGGGAAGAGAAGTTGTATGCTAAGTATGAAAAATGTGAATTTTGGTTAAAGGAGGTTTCCTTTCTAGGTCATGTGATATCGGGGGATTATATTAAAGCGGATCCTAAAAAGATGGAAGTGATTAAAAATTGGCCTAGACCTTTGACTCCATCGGACATTAGAAACTTCTTGGGCTTAGCGAGTTACTATTGGAGGTTTGTGAATGGGTTCTCTTCTATTGCTTCTCCCATGACTAAGTTTACCCAAAAGAAGGCTAAGTTTGTGTTGACCGATGAATGTGAAAAGAGTTTCCAAACCTTGAAGGATAAACTTGTGTCCGCTCCTATGTGGTCACTACCGAAAGGGTTGGAAGGATTTGTTGTGTATTGTGATGTCTCACGAATTGGTTTGGGTTATGTTTTGATGTAAAATGGTAAGGTGATAGCTTATCTTTCTAGACAACTTAAGGTGCATGAAAAGAATTATCCTACCCCTGATCATGAATTGGCCGCCATGGTTTTTTCTTTAAAAATTTGACATTATTATTTGTATGGGGTGCATGTTGATGTATTCACCGACCATAAGAATCTCTAATATAAGTTCAATTAAAAAGATCTCAACTTGAGGCAACGAAGGTGGTTAGAGCTTCTTAAGGATTATGATATGAGTGTACATTATCACCTCGGTAAGGCTAATGCTGTGGCCGGTGCTTTTAGTAAGGTGTCTATGGGTAGCCTAGCTCATGTTGATGATAGGGGCAAAGAGGTGGCTGGAGAGGTCCATCGGTTGGCTAAATTAGGGATTAGGTTGGGAGAGGTTAATAATGGTTGTGTGGTGGTTATTGATGGTTCCAAATCTTCGTTGGTTAATGAGGTAAAAGCAAAGCAAGATCTTGACCCCTCTTTGTTAGAATTGAAGGCCTTGGTGAGTGATGGCAAGGCCAAGGTTTCCTCCCAAGGGGGAGATGGTGCCCTTAGGTACCAAGAGAGGTTGTTTGTGCCTAATGTTAATGGCTTGAGAGAGAAGATTCTTGATGAGACTCATAATTCTTTGTATTCTATTTACCTCGATTCTAGAAAGACTTATAGAGATTTGAAGGATGTGTTTTGGTAAGAGGTATGAAGAAAGACATTGCTAAATTTGTATTTGGTTGTCATAGTTGCCAATAATTCAAAGTCAAATATCAAAGGCCAGGTAGACTAACTCAAGATATAGAGGTTCCCACTTGGAAGTGGGAGGAAATTAATATAGATTTTGTGGTTGGGTTGCCTAAGACTAGAAAGGGTTTCGATTCTATTTTGGTTGTGGTTGCTAGAATGACGAAGTCGGCTCATTCCCTACCGGTTAAGACTACATATGGTGCCGAAGACTATGCTAAGTTGTAGATTCATAAATTGGTTAAATTGTATGGGGTTCGCTTTTCTATCATATCAGATCATGGTGCTCAATTCATGTCACACTTTTGGAGGCCCTTCCAAAGAGGTCTTGGTACCAAGGTTAAGCTTAGTATGGCCTTTCACTCTCAAATATATGGCCAAGCCAAAAGAACTATCCAAACTCTTGAGAATATGCTTAGAGCTTGTATTTTGGAGTTTAAGGGTAGTTGAGATGATCATCTTCCATTGATTGAGTTTGCTTATAACAATAGCTATCATTCTAGCATTGGTATAGCTCCCTTTGAAGCCCTCTATGATAGACGTTGTAGGTACCCGATTGGATAGTTTGAGGTAGGGGAAATGGAATTGTTCTATTTGGAGAAGGTAAGGTTGATTAGGGAAAGGTTGAAAATAGCCCAAAGTCGTCAAAAGTCCTATGTCGATATAAGGAGAAGAGACCTTGAATTTAAAATTGGTGATTGGGTCTACTTGAAAGTATCACCCATGAAAGGTATTGTTCATTTCTATAAAAAGGTTAAATTGAGTCCACAATATGTGGGTCCTTATAGGTTATTGAGGAGGATGGGTAAGGTATCCTATGAGTTAGAGTTGCCTATTGAAGTGGACTTGGTTCATCCGGTATTTCATGTGTCTATGTTGAGAAAGTGTGTGGATGACCAAATGCTCTTGTGCCTCTTGATGTTATGGGTATTGTTGATGACAATTTGACTTATGAAAAGGTTCCAATAGAAATTTTTGATAGACAAGTTAAAAGGTTGAGGACCAAGGATGTGTTCCATTAAGGTTCTTTAGAGGAATCAACTGTTTGAAAGTGCCATATGGGAAGCCAAGGTAGACATACAAAAGCAATGTCCCTATCTTTTCCATTCTACAAAAGCCTAAGGTACTAATTCTAAGTCCCTTATGTGATTTCAAGTCTAACCTATCAGCCCTTATATCATTTGCATGTATTCATGTTTATGTTGACAAGTTCATGGTGATTTTGACACTTATGTTGAGATTTTTTAAAATGACGTTTAAGTGCATTGTTACATTCCTGTTGGGGCTGATCTTTTCATGATTATCCTTCCTATATGCATTTCTTTGACATTCGGAGATGAATGTTCCTAAGGGGGAGATATTGAAATGACACCCAAAAGTACCCGAAAATGTGCCTCGAAAGTGCCCATAATCATAATTTATATATATATCAAAATTCATGTGTGATATCAAAAATCTGATTGCATATTCTTCTTCAAGGGATAAATTGAGTGAGGAATGGGTCTAACCCCAAATTTAGAGCAACCATAGCAAATTTTGATTTGCTCAAGTTTGTGCAAAAAAGTGGGGGTGTGCGATGGTACCACGACGTGGACCCATCGCAGACTTATGTATTTTGTTGCCAATTTTTTCACTTCGATTCAAGACTTTGGGGTCTTGGGCCTAAGCTTTCCCATGCATAAATATATCTATACTTAGCCATATTTCACCTTTATATCATACAAGACATTACCCAATACTCTCTCAAACACTTAGACAAATATTTCACTCTAAATTCAAGTGGCAAATCCCATTCCGAATCTTAAGGAATTCACTCATGCTTCAAGTTCTCATCTCAATCTTCATCAACGAATTCTCCAAAGTTGAGGTATGTGGGTTTCAACCATTGTCTCCTTTCACCCATGGTGCCTAAGTTTCCTTTTTCACTTAAATTGCATGTTACTAAGTTGATTTATTTATGGTTCTTGCTTATTAAGAATTTGACTATGAACTAAGTTGGGGTTTTATAATAGTGTGACTGTTTAAGCATGTTTTGAGTTATGAATCTATGATCTATCTTGATATTTGATAAAGGGATTTGATGTATATTGCATGAAGGTATTACCAACTGTTGGTGGGTTCATTTACTTCAAGTTTTCTTGCATGATTTCACTCTTGAATTGCATGGTTTTACACTAGCACACACACCCGCCAAGTGTTTCATAAAATGTCCAATTTTGAATTCTTGAGCTATTGATGATCTATTGTATGACCTGTAACTTGAATGACTTTATGATGATGAAAGGGATGTATATTGTGTTGATTTCATAAAAGTTATCTTTAGTGTTGCAACTTGACCATAACCAAGTTGAAGGGTTGATACCTCAAACACCTTGATGGGAGGTGGCAAACCCATTAACTAAGTTGAGGCTTGGTACCTCAAACACCTTGATGGGAGGTGGTAAACCCATTAACCAAGTTGAGGGGTTGGTACCTCAAACACCTTGAAGGGAGGTTTACCTTGGATTCCAAGTACTAAATGGCTTGGTTTGTGATGATGGTCTCTTCCTACAAACGTAGTATGTTTCCATATAAGCATGTTTTACTTCAAGCATTGATCATGAATGCCATATCGCTAATATACTATCTCTTGCTTACGATTATACATTTTGATTATGTTGCCTATCTATTGTTGTATTGCATCCTATATACTTAGTACATTCAAATGTACTAACGCATACTCTATACCTATATGGTGTTACCATGTAGGAACTGGAGCCGCTAACGATCATCCTCATCATTCCCCTGGCTAGTATTATCTTCTTAAAAAAAATTGGTGAGTCCTCAACTCCGGGGACGATATCTCTTGTTCTTATATTATGTAAAGACTTTCACTATCTATTTATCTGCTTTTGACTATGAGGGTGAGTCTAAAAATTGTCTTGGCCCCCTCTCAATTCTATGTTTAGAGGTGTTGTTGGACAAGTAATGTAATTATGTTTGAGCTTGACTCTCTTTGATTCTTTTGATATTTTATGATATGAAAGACTTCCCTTATCCCCTTATCCTTATTTCTATTCTCTTATGGTTGTTTAATTGCTTCCATGATAAAGGATGTGTAATGATATGTTAAGAGGCTTGTTTAGGTCTCTTCGAGTTCCCCATTCGCTGTGTCATGTCTACGCCCTAGCCTTAGGTCGTGACACAACTTTATATATATATAGTCCCTTTTTTTCTCTACTTCAATTATATATATTCCTAGTAGAAGCGTTGATACATGCAAAGCCATTGTTATTATTAGAGAATTCAATTTTATTTCCTGGTAGAGTTTTCTTTCTCTCTCTCTTTTTTTTTTTGTCGTGAATCAATGTTTTGAATTGGTAGAGTGTGTGTGTGTGTATACACATTTTTTTCCTCTAAAAGTTTTCTTAAATTAATCTTGTTTGTATGTTCCTTTTTGTTTGATATCTTTGTTTGAAAAAAAGAGATAGGAGTTGATTGTTGAAAAAGTCACTTTTTTCCGCCAAAAAAAATTAAAATCAGGAAGAAAGACAAATAAATCCAAGGTACATCATTTTTGTGTTACTTGAATTTTTTGATATATATATATTTATATATATACACACACACATTTGTTCCTCTCAAAATTTGCTGAAATTAGACTTGTTTATGCGTTTCTTTTTGTTTGATAGCTTTGTTTGAAAAGAAGAGATTAAAGTTAATTATTCAAAAGTTGCTTTTTTCCGTTGAAGAAAATTGGAACCTGGAAGAAAGACAAATAAATCTGAGGTACATCATTTTTGTGTTTCCTGAAATTTTTGAATTATATATATCAATGTTTATATACATTTTTTTCCTCTAAAAAATTGCTGAAATTAATCTTGTTTATATGTTCCTTTCTATTTACTAGTTTTGTTTGAAAAGAAGAGGTTGAAGTTTGTTATTTAGAAAGACACTTTTTTCATTGAAGAAAATTGAAATCAGGAAGAAAGACAAATAAATCCAAGGCACATCATCTTTGTGTTACTTGAAATTTTTGAAGTATATATATCTATGTTTATATACATTTTTTCCTCTAAAAATTTGTTGAAATTACTCTTGTTTATATGTTCCTTTTTGTTTAATAGCTTTGTTTGAAAAGAAGAGGTTTACGTAGGTTTTTCGGAAAGTCATCTTTTTTCGTTGAAGAAAATTGAAATCAAGAAAAAAGGCAAATAAATCTAAGGTACATCATTTTTGTGTTACTTGAAAATTTTGAAGTATATATATCTATGTTTATATGCATTTGTTCCTCTAAAAATTTGCTGAAAATAATCTTATTTATATGTTCCTTTTTGTTTGATAGTTTTGTTTGAAATGAAGAGGCTGAAGTTGATTATTCAAAAAGTCAATTTTTTCGTTGAAGAAAATTGGAACCAGGAAAAAAGAAAGATAATCTAAGGTACTTCATTTTTGTGTGACTTGAAATTTTTTAGTTATTTATGTCTATGTTTATATACATTTTTCCTCCTACGAATTTGCTTAAACTAATCTTCTTTATAAGATCATTTATGTTTGATAGCTTTGTTTTGTAAAGAAGAGGTTGAAGTTGATTACTCAGAAAGCCACTTGCTTTGTTGAACAAAATTGTTGTCATGATCCAAGCCTAGGACTTAGATGTGATACAACGAATAGAGAACCCGAAAGGACCCCAAATAAGTCTTTTAGCAAATCAATCACACATTCTTGATCGCAGATGCAAAAATAAGCATCACAAAGTATAAATAGAAAGGGATGAGGGACTAAGGGAAGTCTTGATATTCATAAAATCATAAAAGAGTCAAACTCATAGCATAAATATATCATAATATCCAATGACACCTCATGGAATGGAGCGGGGCCCAAGACACTTTCAGGCTCACCCTCATAATAACAAGTTTTCAACATGATGAAGTCTCAGAATAGCAAGAGTAATATAGATAGTGTCCTCGGAATTGACGACTCACCAATGGTTATCTTCGAAGTACCGAACTAGCCACGTGGAGGAGGATTAAAAGGAGCTCCGGTCCCTACATGTTAATATCATGTAGGCATAGAGTATGTATTAGTACGTTTGAATGTACTAAGTATGAGAGATAGAATGCAACAATACATAAGCCAATATAGTCAAAATGCATAATCATAAGCAATAGATATATAATCTCAATATGGCATGCATGATCAATGCTAATAATAAAACATGCTTGTATATCATTCATCTTGCACAATATATAGCATACATATATGGGAAGTAACCTTAATAGACATAGACCAAGGAGCTACAACTTGGAATCCAAGGCATGACACCCCCTCGGCCAGGTGGACAGGCATGACACCCCCCGACTATGTGTGGTCTACTTGCCAAGGCAAACCAAACATGCTAACATGACTAGATGAATCCACTAGTATAGCAAGGGTAATAATCATAATCCTATGGTGGCACATAGTTTAGAGACTAAAGACTTTATATAAGGACCCCTTGAGTCGATCCCCCATCATAAGCCTCAATCGGTTCTAAGTCAAATCCACGGAATACTTGAAATAATCATAACTTGTATAGCTTGTAAGAAACATGGAAACATGACATGAGTAGCTATTGAAACATGCTTGACCTCTAGTAGTGAGCCTAACTTGAAAATGAGAGTAGATCATAATCATACATGAACCCTTGCTTTAACATGAATGGCTCACAAGAGGTAAAAATCTTGAAATAGGGCTTAACTTGATACTTATAAAATCATAGATACTTTTCATGAATTCAACACATGCTTGAAAACCCTTAATCATCACATAGTCACTTGACATATAAATGATGAAATAGATCATCAATAACTTGAGAATTCTTGTCATGTCATTTCATCAAACAATTGGTGGGTTCATGATACTTGTTCAAAACCATGCAATTTAAGAGTTAAATGAGATGAGCAAACTCAATGCAAATTAACCCATCAACATGTAGTAAAACCCTCATGTAGGATACCTTGAAATTCATCACAAAGGCTCATAATAGTTCATGGTTTCATAGCTCAAAACATGCATAGTCTCAATGGACAAAATCAATTCATGGTATAAACTTGAAATAGATAGTCATGCATAATCAGTCAATATTTCATAAACCCCCAACATAATATATGTTCATAAGTTATAATAAAAGATACCCATAGGTAATACAGCTTGAACACATGCAATTTTCATGAAAAGGGGAGATTGGGCTCCATGGATGAAAGGGACCGAATGGATGAAACCCACATACCTTAAACCTTGAATTCTTTTAGGTGAACTTGAAGTAGACTTAGAGCTAAAATGAGTCCTTGAGTTCCAAAATTGAGCTTGAGATCCTTAGATTTGAATGGGAGAATTGATAGAGTCTTAGAGGGGTTTGAGAAAGGGTTTTGTGAGTTGTAGAGTTAAAAATAGCTAAGTATGGGTGATTTCACATTTAAGTGGGCATGGGGCTATGATCCCAATGCCCTTGGCCGAAACAAAAAATCCAAGGAAAATAATACATTAGTCCGTGCCCCTGACGCGACGCGAACCAGACACGGAATGCAAAATACACTACTTCATGCCCCTGGCTCGTCGCTGCCAGCCACTGGAATTCAAAAATTAGCAAATTTTTTTTTTCGCTATGGGTCCTTTAAAATTCGGACTATACCCATTTCCCACTGAATTTTGCCCCCTGATCGAGAATATGAAGTCGAATTCTGGATATCACTCACGGATTTTGAGATATATAAAAATTACAATTTTGGGTATTCTGAAGTACATGTGGGGCGTTTCAATTGGAATCACGAAGAAAGACGATATTCTGAGGTAATAACTATTTGTCAAGTTACCGTCTGATCGGTGATTTTGTTGTTACTTGAAATTTGCAGCTTTTGAAGGTGGTGAATTCTGTGTTTATATACATTTTTTTCCTATCAAAATTTTCTTAAATTAATCTTGTTTATAAGTTTCTTCTGTTCAATAGCTTTGTTTAAAATGAAGAGAATGGAGTGGATTTCTCATCAAGTCAGTCTCTTTATTGAAAAAAAAATCAGGAAGAAAGGCGTCTTTTTGAGATAATAATTAATAGTCGAGCAACCATACGAAAAATCAATCCTAAGAGATTGAGTTTCTAGTACATGATTTTGGTGTCAATTAAATGAATTTTGCAGCATTTGAAGGCGATGAGTTCGATGTTTAGATACATTGTCTTTTTCTTTGTAAAAGTTTTTGTCGGTGTGATCAAATTTGGACCTTTCGTTGTTTACTTTTTTAAAAAGTTAGCTTTTGTAAAAAAAAAAAAAGTATAAAAAGTAGCAAATGAGAGTTAATTCTATTGTCCTTATTATCTAATTGACATTATCATCAAGGAGTGTGGTGAGATAATTTCGTCATGTTAATTCTTAACTAGTCGTATCAGGTTCTAGTACACTGGGAATGGAGAGCCTTCCTTACGAAGGATTTACCTCCTTAATGGTCCGCCTTGTCAGGCGCGAGTCTGGTATGTTAAAAGTGACAAGTAAAAATGAACAGAGGGAATAGCTTCATTTCTACTTTCCATGTGGGACTTCATTCAAAAATACCTAATATAAATTTCATAAAATCAATGAGGATAAACATTAATTTCGAAATACAGTGTTGGGCTCAATCTGCCTGATGAAACTCTTAACATGATGTAATATTGTCAAGCTTGCAACGTTTCTCCCAGAAGGCCTCACACCACATTATACATAGATTATTTCCCTTCTCAACTCTCAATATCAAAATTGTTGGATGACTTAGATAAGAAGACTAGCATGTCTTTGTTGCCGAATCACCAAATCATAAAGAACAAGGAAGCTAGCACTGTCATGGTAAAACATGAACTGACTTTGATCTAAAATTTCCTGAGGAATGAGAAACCGAAGCAAATCCAAGAATCATTGGCACCTACATTTTCCCTGATGAAATTAGCATATCAGCAAGGGATGCTCACATGCAGAGCACACTTTGCAAAACCATTGGAGGACTCAAACAAGGAGACAAGTATGTGTCGTCGTGAAAGAAGTGTGCTCCAGTCACCACCTGTGACTTCGGAAGAGCGTTTGAGGAAGGGGAAACAGAAGCTAACAAAAGAGTCATTTCCACCCACTTTTCCTCGGATGAATGTAGCATCTCAATCTACAGGTGCATTGTTGATGAATAGACCGGGTCCATCAAGAGCTTCTCAGTTGAATTTGGTGTGGATGTTACGGCAACAAATACAACTATCGAAGACTATGAGAAACATCCAGCATTGCTACCTGATGTAAGATCAATCTTTACGCCAAAAATATGCGCTCAACGTTTGAAACAATACATGTATCGTCAGCAGCAAAGACCAAGAGTAAGATATTCTAAGTAAAAGAAATACTATGAGTTTTTTTTTAATATATAAGATGTATTTTTGACAATTCATACATACAACCTTATGGTACTTGATAATACAGGACAACAATATCGAGTTTTGGAAGATTTAGTTGCAGAATTCTTTGCTCCTAATGCCAAGAAAAGATTGTGCCTTTCATCAAATAAACATAGACAACGAATAAGTGGTATTTTCCCTCAGGTGAGTAGCTTAATCTTTTCATCATTTATTTCGTCCTCTGTGAGAAACTCTTCTTGAAAATGAAAGTAAATTTTTTTGCCCAAATGTTTTCCCTTTAAGTATGCTTTTTGATGTGACGGAATTCAAAACTTTCAAATAACGCATTTTTTGTTTTTTCATTAGTTGGAAAAATTTGGTTCTATAAGATTGATCGTCTTGTTATCAACAATTGTTCAACTTGCCTTTCCAAAACCGGAAATGGATAAATATCTTTTACACTGACATTTGTGGTCTCAGCATACGACATCATGTTTTATACTTGATCAATACTGCCTATCTGAAAGACATCTAGCCTGAATAGCCTCTTTGCAACGTTTGTTTTCCTTTTGGATTTTAATTCAAACTAAGTGCAGGAGGCATGGTGCTGTGAGATCTGCAAATTGAGGCCTACTGCGGGTTTTGGTATGTCCTCGACATCACAGTTTTTGGGTAAATAATTGTATTAATGTGGGAATACTCTCGTATAAAAGCTGTTTACTAAGAATTAAAGAACCTACACACTGATATAGTTCTCTACAAATCGGTTTGAGTTGTGGAATTAAGTCTTTCATGCTTGCGTTGAGGTAGGTTGCCTACATCGCACCACCTTGTGCGAATTTTTCTTGCACCAGGGCTTCCCTTTTATTAGATAGTGAGAACTGTCACAAAGAATATAGAAAGGTCAAAAAGTGATTACACTGAAAATTTGCTGCTTATTTTCTGAAGTACTGATTTGTCACTTTGTGGATTTTAGAAATGAGTGCAGAAGTTTTACCTAGGCTATGCAAAATTAAGTACGTGACGGGTATGTTGGATGAGCTTTTTTACATGGATATACCTGAAGCACGTTATACACCATCTGGTCATATTATTTTGAACTACACAAAAGTAATAGAACAAAGTGTATATGAGGCAGCACGAGTGGTCCGTGAAGGCCAGCTGAAAACTGTGTTCTCTTCAGATTTAAAGGTTAAATGTTGTTAAGTTAATCCTTAGGTCCTCTTTTTTCTTAAAGTTCTCGAAATTTTCCAAAGTGAATGATGAATGGACATCCTTTTGATGCCTTTAATGTGATAGATTTGCATCTGGGAATTCTGCTGCTCTTTTCACGAGGTTTATATTGATCGACGATCAGTTACTCCCCAGGTATGTTAACATAATACCAGCTTTCCTTTGTATCTGCTAGTCATTTTGACTGCTCTCTAACCTTAATCTTAATGTCGTATCAACTTGAATTTGATAGCGATGGTTGATTATTAGAGGGAAAATTTCTTAAATAGGTATTTGGACATAGATTTGGTTAAAACTGGGAAAAAAGAGTTTTTGAAGTTGAAGCTGAAAAATGGTACATGTAAGTTGAAAGTGACATTTGTGAAAAGGTCCAGCCATTAGCAGTCATTGTTGAATTGACTGCTTGTTCAACAATGGCTGCAAAGTAGCAAAGTTGAAATTGAATTTTTCTTGTCATTGATGTCATCAATGACATCAAAGGGGTAGAATTTCCCCTATAAAAGGAGCTCTTGAGCTCCTTCATTAGACATC
>JAOTQJ010029346.1:0-16117 GCA_025642045.1 Solanum sejunctum | reverse complement strand
TATCACTATCCCGACCAAGGTATTGACGAATAGGAAAAGGGAAGTAGTTTACAAGATTAGATTGAAGTTCTCTCGTCTAATCGAACCAAACCTATCCAAGGGGAGGTTGACTGGGATAATAGGTAATGGTTAGTTGGCATGCCATGGTAGCCGACCAAGCGCCATGGTGAAATTCGACCTTCACCTTCATAAGAAGGCTGGAAGAAGCTAAGTTACCGTCCTGCATGTAATTCACTAATCATAGTTATGTTATATAGGGTAATTGATTCAATGAACAGTGGGAAACACAACTCCCAAGTTGTTCCAGAAATTGAGTATTTTCCCGTAATCTAGTCTGCATTTATTTTATGTTGTTTTTGAATTATAACTCACCCTTTTAGATATTGTAGTTATAGATACTAGGAATGATTAGTACTGAAAACCTATAGTCAAGCCCTGTAGTCCATGTGGATTCGGCCTGACTTCGATTATCTTAATTACTAATAGCGACAACTTTCTTATTGGAGTGTGACTATTATCATGAAATTATGGCACCGTTGTCGGGGAATACAACTAGGTTTTATTTGATTCCACTATTAGTTAATTCTAGTGTTAATTTCTAGAGTCTCTTGTACTTTACTTTTGTTTTGTTGTTGTTGTTTAATTTCTTTTGCAGGGTATAATAGGTTGTATGCCCAACACAAAGAGCCAAGGCAATCCCTTAGCTCCCCTAAATTTAGAGATCCATTGACTACTAAGAAGGATGGCTCGAGTGAATAAGACATTGAGGTTGAGGAGGATATACATGTGAATGAGAAAGACTTAAGAAGAGAGGAGAATCCACCACCACGGGTTAACCAACCATAGCTCATTGACTTCAATGTAAATGCTTATAGCTAGAATTAATACCAACTAAACCATATGGCAATAGATGTTATTTATTCTATAGTACTACACCCTCTACTGGCGGATGCTAAGTTTGCGGTATTAAGTGGATTGCTCCAGATGCCCCAAAACCGTGGCCTATTCACCGAGTTACCGTCAGAAGATCCCTACTATAATCTCTAAAATGTCGTCTTCATATACAAAAGTGTCATGGGGATTTAAAATATTTCTATTGGTGCTATTGGATTAAAGGTGTTCCCATTGTTACTGGCTAGTAATACAATAATATGGTTGTCTGAACTCCATTCGGGGACCATCACGAGTTGAGCTGAGATGCAGAGGGTGCTGCTAGAAAGATATTTCCCAAGGTTGAAGAAGTTGAAGCTTAAGGACCAAATTAATAACTTTGAGCAATTGCCTAGAGACTCTTTTAGCATTACATGGGAGAGATTCACCAAATGCTTGAGAATGGTCCCTGATCATAAGATTGTTGATGATGCTTTGGTCGAGATCCTTTACAGAGCACTTGATGATAATAGCAAAACATGTTCCAATACGATCATGGGATGTGTTTTTCTTGATCAACAATTTGAGTTAGTGAGGGAGAGAATGGAGCAAGTGGTGAAGACCAACAGAGCATGGGGTCAGAGTGAGCGTGGTAATACAAAGAGTTCTTATGTGGTTACCACAAATAGTGAGCAAGCGAAAGTGAATTAAGAGATTATGGAGCAACTTGCTCAACTCCGTATGAGCATGGATTTGATTTTGAAGCAAAACTAAGCTAGCATTAAGGCAATAGCTCACCAACCCCCAATTGCTCCTGTATATGATGATTAATTCTTTGATGAGGATGCCTATTATATAAGCAACCAAGCGGTGGGTTTTCGTAACAACACTCAAGGGTCCAATTCGGACTATTGGAGGCAAGGTTTCAAGAATCAAGGTTGGAACTTAAACCGTGATGAGATGTACAAACATAGTAGGTATGGATATTATGAGAAAGAGAGAGTGCTAGATGCTGAATGGGGGAGAAGAGAAGGCTACAAAAATAGTCCCTATGTACCACCGCATAAACGTGATACCGGATCAAGTAGTTCAAGGATTGAAGAAATGTTCCATAAATTTCTGAAGAGGGCCGATCACTATGATAAGAATTTGAATGGGATGAAGGCCGACATTTTAAGCATAAACTAGAAAATAGAGTCTTATTCTGTGGTAATCAAGCAACTTCAATAGTTTAGACAAATGTCTTCACAGTTGAATCAACACTAGATGGGCACTTTATCAAGCAACATGGTTCAAAAGCCCAAAAATTAAGGACATTGCATGGTAGTGATGACGAGGAGTGTCAAGACCACAATAGATCCTTCTATGCCAAAAATGAAGAATGGGAACCACAAGAAGAGAATAAAGGAAGGAACCCAAGCGTGCAACGTAGAAGAGTAATCCAAGAAATATAAAACATTTCCTAGGCCTCCTCCTTTTCGTCAAAGGCTTGAAAAGAGAAAGGAGGAAGGTAAGTTTGAACAATTATTAGCAATGCTAAAAAATTTGTCAATAGACCTTTCTTTAGTTGAGGCCCTTGAAAAGATGATAGGACATGCCAAATGGATGAAAGATATAGTAAAAAAGAAGCTAAAAGTGAGTCAAGACCACTCTAGAGATATTCAATATTGTAGTTCCATCACTACAAAATCATTGGTGCAAAAGCATAAAGACCCGGATGCATACACCATACCATGCACTATAGGAGAGCTAGCATTTTCTAAAGCACTGTGTGATTTAATACATCTCACCATATTTAGAAATCTTGGTTTGGGAAGCCTTGTCCTTACAAAGATTCAGTTGTTGATGGCAGATAGAATAGTCACAAAGCTTGTGCGGATTTTGTATGATATGTTGGCAAATGTAGACAAATTTATATTTCCTGTGGATTTTGTTATACTGGACTATGAAGTTGATTTTGCAGTTCCAATCATTTTAGGAAGACCCTTCTTAGTCACAAGATGAGTATTAGTAGATATGGAGAAAAGTCTACTCACTTTCTAGCTTGGTGAGGAAGTAGTGGTGTTTCAAGTAGGTCAGCAGGATGAGAAAAGTTTGGAGTTCCAAGTCATCTCAATGATTTCATCTGATGAGGAAGATGAAGTCGATATTCCTATAGAATTGAGGCTTGGTATGGATCCATTGGTAGCCATTTGAGTGTGACAATATTCCTTATTATGAGGAAATGGTAAATGCTCTTGGAGTGTCATTTGGGCAAAGGTGACAGACAAGGTTGGAGTTGGATTTATGCAATAGGGAGACACCACTTACAAAGCCTTCTACAAAAGTGCCACCAGAGTTAGAGTTAATGGCACTACCAGTGCATTTGAAATACGCCTACTTGGGAGAGAATAGTACACTACCCATCATCATTGCAGTAGATTTGATTGAAGCTCAAACAGAAGCCCTAGTCTCAATTCTCAAGTAGTCTAAGCAAGCCATTGGATTGACAATTGCAGATATCATTGGCATTCCCCTTGGGATATTCTCTCATAAAATTCAGTTAGTCAAAGATTACAAGCCGAGTATTAAACATCAAAGGCGGTTAAACCTCCCATTGTAAGAGGTTGTAACGAAATAGATCATCAAGTGGCTGGATGCGGGAGTAATCTTCTTGATTGCTAATAGTGAGTGGGTGAGTCCAGTACAGTATGTTCCAAAGAAAAGACATATTACAGTGGTGACTAATACAACAAATTAGTTTATCCTCATGAGGGCAGTCACCAGATGGAGAGTGTCCATGGATTATAGAAAATTAATCGCTTCCACTAAGAAGGACAACATTCCTATGCCCTTCATTGATCAGATGCTCGACAGACAAGCAAAAAGGTGATGGTATTATTTTCTTGATGGCTACACCAGTTACAATCAAATTGTTATTATGCCTGAGGATCAAGAGAAGATAACGTTCACATGTCCCTATGGTACTTTTGCATTTAAGAGAATGCCCTTTGGACTTTGCAATGGTCCAATTTTAGAGATGCATGATCTTTATTTTTTAGACATGGTTGAAAGCACTATTGAGGTGTTCATAGATGACTTCAGTGTAGTTTGCCATTCTTTTGAAAAATATCTTTTGCATTTTCATGATATGTTATAGAGATGTGTTGAGCATCATTTGGTGCTAAACTGGGAGAAATGTCATTTTATGGTCAAAGAGGGGATCGTGCTTGGTCATAGAATTTTGGGCAAGGGAATTGAGATGGATAAACTAAAAATGAAGGTGATAGCAAAATTGCCACCACTAATCTCGGTAAAAGGTATCAGAAGCTTCTTAGGCCATGCTGAATTTTACCATCGTTTCATACATGATTTCTCCAAATCTCACAACCCTTGTGTAAGTTACTAGGAAAAGATGCCAAGTTTGTATTTGATGATGCATGTATGCACGCCTTCACAGAATTAAAAAGAATACTAACTACAACACCTATTATTGTAGCTCCAGATTGGTCACAACCATTTGAGCTAATATGTGATGCTAGTGGAATTATATTTGGCGTGGTGTTGGGGCAATGAAGAGAGAGAGTCTTACACTTAATCTCTTATGCTAGCAAAGTACTTAATGTGTCTTTAATGAATTACAATGTGACTGAGCAAGAATTGTTTGCATTGGAAAAATTCCATTCATACTTGTTGGGAGTTAAAGTAATTGTGCACACAGACCATGCGACGCTCAAATATCTTATGGCAAAGAATTATCAAAGCCAAGCTTGATTAGGTGGGTACTTCTCTAGCAGGAAATCAATTTTGATGTGATTGATAGAAAAGGGTTAGAAAAGCAAGTGTCTGATCCCCTTTCTAGATTAGAAGATGAGCCTATGGTGAGATTTGATTATGGGCTAGACATAAATGCCTCATTCCCTAATGAAAAAGTTGTAGTAGTATCACATAATCTTATACCTTGGTTTGCAGACTAAGCCAACAATTTGGTGAGTGTATAGTGCCCCTAATTTAAATACCCACCAACATCGCAAGTTTATGTATGATGAAAAGAAGTTCTTCTAGGATGAGCCATATTTATTTCGCATCTGTGCTGATGGGGATCATCTGTAGATGTGTCCCTGAAGTAGAGATGGTGAGCATTCTTGAAGCATGTCACTCTTCATTGGGGGGTGGCCATCACAATACAGCTTGAACTACTTACAAGGTGTTGCAGTGTGGCTACTACTAGCCATTTATTAATCAAGACACACAAGACTATGTAAAGTCATGTGATAGATGTGAAAGACAGGGCAGAGTTTTCGAACGCATAAACTTCCTCTTAACCATGTTTTGGTCATCGAACAGTTTGATGTTTGGGCCATTGATTTTATGGGACCATTTGTTAGCTCGCATAGTAATAAATATATTCTATCTATAGTTGATTCTGTCTCTAAGTGGGTGGAGGCCATAGTTCCACCGAACAATGAGGGTAAGAGTGTTGCAGGATTTCTCTGAAAGAGTATTTTCTCCATGTTTGGTACACCAAGGGCAATTATTAGTGATGGAGGTTCTCATTTTTGCAATTGACTATTCAAAGTCCTCCTTGAAAGATATGGTGTGAAGCACCACGTGGAAACCCCGTATCATCTCCAAACTAGTGGGCAAGTGGAAGTATTGAATAGGGAAATAAAGCAAATCTTATCCAAAATGGTGAATGTGCATCGTACTAATTTGTCAAGGCGGTTGAATGATGGTTTATGGCCCTATCGGACTGCCTTCAAAACACCTATCAGAATATCTTCTTATCAACTGATGTCTGGAAAGGCCTGCCACTTGCCGATTAAACTTGAACACAAAGCATTGTGGGCATTGAAAAAATTGAATCTAGATTAGCATGAAGCAGGAACCTCTAGGTTAATGCAAGTATAACGAACTTGATGAGTTTAGACTATGAGCCTATAACAGTTTTGCCTTGTACAAACAACGAATGAAGGTTCAACATGATCGTAGAATTGAAGATCGCCAGTTTACTCTGGGAGACATGGTATTACTTTACAACTCAAGGATAAGGTGGTTTCCTAGAAAACTCAAATCTAAATAGATGGGGCCTTTCAGTGTTGTGTGTATTTTTAGCCATGGTGTTATCGAGTTAGAGAGTAAGGATGGAAAATCTTTCAAAGTCAATGGACAAAGGGTAAAAAGGTATATGGGTGACACGGTAGAGGTCAAAACGGTGGAAGATTGGGACCTTGAAGAGGCATTAATGCAGCAGCTTCTTGTCGTGCCGCAATATTAACCCATGCGCTTCCTAAGAGGCAACCCAAGGTATGCCCCTTGCATCTTTTTGTTTTGTCTTTACTCTGAGTACAAAGTATTATATTTTGGTGGGGTGGTGGAAGTTATGAATTAAGGTGAAGTCTTACTAGCCTCAAGTCCATAACTTTCCCTATTTTTGATCCCAAGGTTTTCTTGCCGTGTTTCTTTTCCCTTATGGATGTTTAATTTTTTGTTGAATAGACTTGCTTTAGGAAGTATAGATAATTAGTAAATGCACAGTAATGCTACCCTATGGCATATATATAACTCTTAAATTTTTTGTAAACTTTTGACACAAAATTGGGTACCCTCAAAATTTTTGACGTTGTGAGCATTAATGCATTCATACATTTCTTCATATCTGGCAATGTTTGTTCTGATATTTTGAAGGTAAGATGAGACTAAAAGCATGATTTATAAGTCTATACTTTATTGTAGATCTAATTGACATGTGTGTTGTGAGCTTATTTTGTTACATTCATGCATTTTATATGGACTCAGAACTTGCCCTCGTACTATAAGATTGGTTCACTGACTTAGTTGATTTGGAGGTGATCTTAGGCCCTTATTCTGATAGGAAGCCCAGTTTTACCTAAATTGCCTACCAAATGAACTAGCGAATCCCTTGCTCCGAATGTTTGAGCTTCACATGCACTTATTCTTTCTTGACACCTTGCTGACTTGATCTTATTTGATGAAATACCCTGATATTGGCTCTTATCTATCCTTGAACATATGAACCTTGATTGAGGCTAAAAGCCTAAGTTAAGGGTGGCTACATTGGTGGCCCTTGTTGGTGACATAGATATTGTGTACTTTACTTTAGGCTAAAAGCGTAACTTAATGGTGACCTTTATTATGGTAAAGTAACAAAAATAAGGTGGTTAGTTGAAGTGAAAAGATAGAAAATGATTAATCATGCGCCGGCTAAAGAAAAAGAAAAGACAAAAATGCCTTGTTTTGAAAAGATGTGCAAAAATGAGTTTGAAATTAAGGCACAACTGTAAAAAATGAAATAACAACCCAGGAAAAGCTTAAAATGGTGGAATAAGGGAGGAATTTGGGAAATTTGATGGGTTCTGAAGGTAAAACTGTTGGTAAGCATGGTTCACGGATAGCTTTTAGTCACTAAATGCCTAAAATACCATACCAAAGCACCAAGAACCTATGTTACAAGCTCTTAAGTTCTAAAGTGGTCCAAATCTACTTTGTCACCAAGCTAGGAAAATGAGTACAGTGGCAAGCTTATGGTGTTAGTCATTGTGCTTGAATTTTAATTGTGAGAGCGAGAATGTTTCCTCAGTCACTGATCTTTGCATGTTCTTGAGTAAGTATAAGGGACTTTCTTCTAGTAAGGACATTTTCACTACTTGAGTAGCATATGACTATGCCAGTGAATGTGGAATTTTAATGCTCCTTAGCTTATTTTAAGTTGAATAGTCATGTACCTCATGAAGTTCTTGTTTGCTCAACAACTTTGCAACTCTGTTTTGAAAGTAGTAGTTGGGTACCAAAATCAAATTAGCTATTGTATATGCCATTGATATAGCTGCTATGTATTTCTCTTTGTCTATGTAGATTGAGTCGTCGCTTGAGGATAAGCAATAATTCCAAGTTAAGGGTATTGATGTGCTATCAGATTACAACACATTTGATGCCTAAAACAAAGGATTTTGTGAGTTCCTTAAGCAACTTTTTAGTGTCTTGATATGTTTTTGTGTAATCTTGAAGAAAACATAGGTTGGTATGATTTTGAAAAACTATTGCAGATTTTGCTGAATCAGAGACCAAAAATAAAAAATCTGCAAAGTGAAGGTCACTCCTATGAGCCCAGCCCATGGGTTGTAAGACACTCGACGACTTGTATAGGTAGATTCGTAGTGAGAATCAGAGAGCTAAAATGTTGGACCAAAAACAGAAAACCAAGACTACGAGATCAACATATGAGTTGTAGCCCAAGCAACAACTCATACCTATAGGTCATACCAGTTTAGTCGGAGATGCAAAGATCCTGATACGAGACACTGACTATGACTCGTAGGTTAACCTACGAGTCATAACTGCGAAATTTATCAAATGCCAGCTATCTTTTTTGCATAAATTTTAGGGTTGTTTTGTACATACTATAAATAGTTTAAGTTAGGTTATTTTGAAGAGTTCAAACAATAGACATCTTTAAAGATAATTTCGAAGCTTTTCTTAGGTTTTAGAGTAGTTTATTTTGTTCTTTCTTTGAAGACTTATTTTGGAAAATTGCAAATCTTGCCTTGCACTCATTGTTGATCAATCAAGCTTATGGGGTTTCAACTTGTGGTGCCTATCTCCTTCACTCTTATTGGTGAAACTCTCAACTATGTCTCTTATTTGCATTTTTGTGTGTTTTACTTTATCCATGAGTAGCTAAGTACCCACAACTTGGGGTTGTGGGAACCATAGGTAGTGGACTTGAAATAACCTAGGTTTTGCGCATATTTATGATTAGGGCTTTTCATGTTTTGTTTATTTCCCTTCATGATTAATGTTGTTTGGTGGTGGCCAACACCAAACCCTGCCTACCATCATGGTCCCAACCAAGGTAGCGCCGAATAGGAAAAAAGAAGTAGATGACAGGATTCAGTTGATGTTTTCCCATCTAATTGACCAAACCTAACAAATGGGAGGTTGTCTGGGAGAATAGGTAACGGTTAGTTGGCACGCCATGGTAGCCAACAAAGTACCATTATGAAATTTGACCTTCACCTTCACAAGAGGGTTGGAAGAACATAAGTCACCATCCTAGATACAATTCACTAATAATAATTAGGTTATATAGGGTAATTGTGTCAACGAACCATGGGGAACACAATTCCTAAGTTGTTCCCAAAATTGAGCATTTTCTCGTAATCTAGTTAGCATTTATTTTATGTTGTTTTTTAATCACAACCCCCCCCCCCCTTTTAGAGATTGTAGTTATAGATACTAGGAATGATTATTAGTGAAATCCTATAGTCAAGCCCTGTATTTCCTGTGGATTCCACCCTAACCTCGACTAGGTTAATACTGATAGCGACCACTTTCTTATTGGAGCGTGACCATCATCATTAATCTTGCCATTGAATTTCAGGTAGGTTTCCTAGTATTATTATAATTATGTGAATTAGATTGTTTTATGCATAGAAGCCGATCATGTACATTAATTTAAGGTTGAATATAGAAACTTACCAAAAAGCTTCACTTCCTTGGCTCTTTTCATTGCCTTGCTTAGTTCAGTCCAAGCATCTGGTGGCCAAAGGGGACAATAAGGTTGTATTGGAAAAGCTGAACCCAATACACATATTTAGCTCTTGCAAGTATTATAACTCTAAATTCTAACAAACTTCTTGCTAAGTCTCAATACCATAATATATGACAAAAATTCTAAACTGTGCAGTACACGTGTTTTCAACCCAATTGGGAAGAACATGATCTCCAAATCCAATATCAGGAAAAAAGATCCGTGACCAAATAACAACCAAAGGTCCCAACTTTTGGCTAAAAGAAAAGGCCATTGTCAGTACCAATAAATTATCAAAGAATTGTTTTTGCCTTTTCACTGTTTATTTTTTTTCTTTCTTATGATGTTTAGTAGCTAGTAAAGATGTCTATGCTGTTTTGATCTACGTTAAGTTTCTCCCATAGATTGTGCAGCCAAGAGCCTAAATATCATACTCGGCTTTAAGTATAGATTTAAGCACCATATACCTTTTAGTTCCCCTGATGATTCGTGTTTTTCGTCAATGATGGCCTCTCCAAAGTCATGGAGTGTCACACCTTAGGAGGGTACCCTTTGTGTGTCCGACACTCAGAGACTATTGGTAGCCCCTAAGCAAACCACCCAGCCTTATCAAATTCGTTCAATCACATTCAAATAGCGATAGACATCTATGAATACGTAGATTTAAAGAAAATTGATAAATGATAAATAATGGACAAAGGCCAGACAATCCATCCATTTACTAAGTAAGACTAGTCTGAAAGAAACTAGTCGATAATAACATCCAATCATCACATCAATAATCTTGTCCATGAATCCTCTTAAATATCTCATTAGATGGTGCCAATGACAGACCCATGGCTACCTCTAAATGGATTAAGATAAGTCTAACTCAAGCTAGCATGAAAATCTAATGTCCTCCAATAGTAGGGGAGGGCTCAGCAGACCTAAAAGCAAATAGGTCCTCAATAGGGCACCTGTTGATGACCACTAGCACCTATCTCTGCATCATTAAAACATGCAGGCCTAAATGGAGGTCAATATGTGAAATGTACCGATATGTAAAATGGAAGAAAGAAACATATAAAGGAAGAATAATATCAACTTAAATAGCTCAACTAAAGAAATAGGAAACTCATTCATCACGTAAAGAGCCTATAGTAAGAATATAGTTTAGACAACAACTACTCATCTATCATATACGTCTCATTCACTAGGAGTACTATCAAGCTCTATTTGAGAGTTTATCTAACCGACAAGCATGCAAGTAATGATACAATGAAACAATGTCATTGCCACATCCATCCAATATCCTGCCGAGCATATAGGACATCTAATCAGTAACATCAAGTTTTCTTTTTGGGAAATTTGATTTTATGAGTCAATCTTCTCCTACACTGGCTACGTAGTTATTGTGTTAGAGATGGACTTACTCTTCCTCAATTCAGTGCTCAATACTCCTCCAAAAATTCGATATGCTCATAAGACATCAACCCTATGGTTAACTCATTCATCTAGTCTTATTGGACATTCATCAACTCAACTCATCACATCGACTATCAACTTCTTGGTTACATCATATTAGGGTTAAGTTCTTGACTCATACGGACTCAATCATCTATCCTTCTAACTCATGCCATCACAAAAATACAAAGATAGATTTAAAGCATAGGGGTTTCATGCTCTTTAGTCACAAATTATACTCATACATGCTCATGTACGTGAAGTATGTAAAAATAATAAGAAATCATGCTAGGGTTCATCTAGTAAGGTAAAATCATCAAATTCAAGTAATTAAATCATAAAAATAGTAATTCATCGAAGATTATGTAGAAATACATTATAGTTTATGAAAAACCTTTTAAACTATCCTTCTAACTCATGGCATCAGGAAAATACAAAGATAGATTTAAATCATAGGGGTTTCATGCTCTTTAGTCTCAAATTATACTCATACATGCTCATGTAAGTAAAATATACAAAAATAATAAGAAATCATGCTAGGGTTCATCTAGTAAGGTAAAATCATCAAATTCAAGTAATTAAATCATAAAAATAGTAATTCATGCAAGATTATGTAGAAAGACATTATAGTTTAAGAAAAACCTTTAAGAAACATCTATGGGAGAAAATATTTACTCACAACGCTATTAATCCGACTTATGGGGCACATAGAAGGACAGATTCCATGTTTTGATTAGCCTTACATACCTGGATGTTTTGAATCTTGAATGATCTTGGAAGACTTCTCAAGTTTGTCTTCAAACCCTATCCCTTTTTATCTCTTGAAACCTTTCTTTACATTGGAGAGACTGTTTTAGCATAAAAAGAAATCTGACATGTTAAGGGCTTTATTTAATTAGGTGTAAAAACATCAATCCTGGGATTTGAAAGGGTGGAAAAAGACCAAAATAACCTTTCTTAGAAAGATGTTAAAAGTTATTTACGGGCCCATTTACGGTCTATATAAAGTTCCATAGCCCATAGGGACCCCTCTGTAAAGATTTCACCCAATTTCGGGATCTCTAGTTCACCTTTACGATCCCATTTTACGACCCTAGAAGGTGTTACGATGCGTAGATGAATTCATAAAGTCTGGGACGAAAATTTAAAGTTTCAGGACTTGTTCTCACGAATTAGTAGACGGGCCGTACTTCAATTTATGGCCCATCAAGGGGTTTCATTATTCACATCTACTATGGCAGTGTCTAGTAAAACAACCATAACTTTTGATTTTGAACTCCAAATAAGGTGAAACCAGTTACATTGGAAAGATAATTCAAAGGGCTTTCATTTGGTATGTCATGGAACATCTATTTCTTTATGTGCTAATACCTGTAATCATTTAAATTTGACCCTTGTGTAATCCAACACTAGAAACTCAATTTATAGGAAAGTTTTGAACTCGACGAAGTACTAGAGTTCTCTTATGACTCTAATATACTACCCATATATAAGTACAAGGCTTGAAACTTAGGTACATGTAAGTTTAGAATTATAGGTGTCTCATGAGCCCAAAATCAGCAATCTTGGCAGTTTCATTAGTACTCAGAAGAAAAATATTGCAAGGATTGATGTCGTAATGAATGATTCTGTTGTTATGTACACTATTGAGTCCTAAAAGAACATTCTTCGTATTGTTTTGAAATAGTGAATAATGTAAGGAGAGTGTTTGAACATGTGGAGGAATTTCGCTTATTCTTTTGATGATTAAGAAATATTGAATAAATTGGACGTGAAATGTGTTGCTTGTTTGGTAGTGTTTTATACATACGTACTAATGAGACTAATTTATTGATGATGTCACCCTATTCCAATTTTAATTTGGTTTAAAACTTTCTTTTTCCCATTCCCTATTCTTATTTATCCAGGTTGTCTCTTCTATGCTTATTCAAATTTAACTTTCCAATTTCCTTTAGTCTAATTCTTAATCATGTAAAAAACTTAGGGGCCATTTGGTTACTATAGAAGAGTCATGTTATTCATGTATAAATAGTTGCACTAGTTTTTACCATGTTTGTTAGAAGTTTTGTGTACAACCTGGACTAAAACTATGAAGTGTTGTTCGCTCTTGGTCCTAGCGCATCACGTGTTTGTCCCTTTGGGCTCACCCCAAAAGGCATCTCATAGTACATAGACCAGTCCTTTACTTATATACCCAACATCTCTCCTATATTTTGCCGATGTAGGACATCTCATCTCAAGATTGGTTGTTATATACAGTCTCTCGATGGACTCAGCATCCTCGCTGAGCTTTGTCAACCATATGGGATTTGCCTAGACTCAGCATTGAGGTTTGCCCCGTTTTATCGGGATTTACCTAAACTCAATTGAACTCTCGCTCCACATCGATAAGGCTGACACCGAAGTGACTCTAATACCATCGGTAACAACTTGGCTCAACACTATGGAGTATTGCCTGCTCCTTGTCCTAGCCATCATAAAATTTTTTCCTTTGGGCTCACCTCAAACAGCGCCTCACAGTATATAGACTAATCCTTTACTTATACACCCAACATCGCTCCTGTGTTTTTCTGATGTAGGACATCTCATCTCAAGATGGGTTGTTACATTTTGTGTTAGATCTAAAAATCAACACAGTTTATACCATGTTTGGTTGGTATTTTCTAACTTTATACGGTGTTTTGTTGGGTTTTAATAATTCTACATAACTAATACTCACATAACTTATATTATACCAAAATCTATGTATAATTTTATGTGGGGTAGAAGGTGGAATAAGTTAGGTAAGTATTAGTTATACATGGATTAAGATTGTAAAATTGCATATCTACACCTATTAATTTACTTTCAATTTTTTTAATTCTTCTATTTCTTTTTTGATAGCATCAAAGAAAGATTTAAATGAAAATTACCCATTTACAGTATAAAATATTTCATCATTTCTCTTTTTTCTTAATTTAATTTAAGTATTCATGCGTCCAAAAAAAAAATATTTATACTAAATGTAGATTGAAACAGAACGATGTGATCTGAGAATTCGAATGGAATTAGAGGTCTAAACAAAAATATTAGTTATCTTATATTTTACTTTCAAAAATATTTTTATCATGTATCTTTTTTTATAAATTATAATATTTGTTTAATTTTTTTCTTTTTTAAAAAAATTTGAAAATATTTCCACGTACAACTAATTGAATCATTGATTAATTTGAATTATATAATACATGTGCAGGTATTAGTTACACATTTTTGAAAGCTGTTGTATACTGAAAAAAATTGATCGAGACAGTCAAATTTATTTACAATATATTTTTTAATAGCATATATTAATTTATTGGCTCACTAAACATTTGATGATTACGAAATAAGAATTAGCTCACTAATTTCTTTTAAACCTTGCATAACTAAACCCTGTATAACTAAATATTGCATAACTAATCCCTGCATAACAAATACTTGCAGAACTGACACCTGCGTAAATCTAACCAGTAACAAAACAACCCCAAATTATTTTCAGTTGACAATGTTTATTTAATTACATAAATTCATATAAATTAGAATAGAATTGAAACTATTAAGTTGTATCAAAAATAAATTTCTCTTTAAGTAAAACTACAAAAAAACTCATATATGAGTTTAAAAATGTACATGCATAGTCACTTTTGCATACTGTTACGATATATAATTTGTCATATTTTCAAGATTATAAAAATTATTTTTAAAAAGCTTATCTGCAAATATCTTTAGAATTATCTTTCCATTTGCCATGTATCTTATAGATACTTAATATCAAAACATGTTTATAATCGGAATGACGAATAACATGCAAGCTCCAAAAATATCCAAGTACTGCTTCAATGTATACTTGGTAGCAGTAATCAGGCATATCAAAAGTACTACACATATGTTTGTTGATCTTTTTGAATTTACTACATAACAAGTATATCTTGTAATAGTCCTTAATCTTGCATTCAACTAGCAAAACATATCTTTTATTTTATTTCTTTAATTAATTAGAAAATCCATAAAATTGGTTCCAACAGGTTATAAAATAAAAAATCATTTTCTAATAATTTAGCTACTACACTTTGGTTAATATAACTTTCTTTATTCATTCAAGTACATAACAACAACTATTTTTCTATGAAAACAAGAATTTTGGATACTAGTATTTTAATTTTGTTATGTGCTTAGAATCAATTATTTTTTTAATTGAGATTTTTAAGAGTAAGTGCATTTTGATTGATTTGAATTGTTTATATATTTTAAAAACTTTCTTTGTGACATAAATATTACAAATTATTAGAAATCACATATTTCTCTTTTGGATAAGGAGCTTGATAAGTTAGGATAAAAATTGAGAAACTTAAAAAAAAATTCATTACTTTTGATATTATTCCATCAAATGAAATATAAATGAAAGGGTGACATAAACAATGCTTGCATCAACTCGATCACTCTATGATAAAATCAAATATTTTAACTATTGGTTATATTTGTAAGTGGTTTGTTATAATTAGTTGGCTATAATTAGATTCTTTTATAAATTTGTGGTTATATATATCCCTATGCTATAAACATTATTTTAATATAAGAAGTAAACATAAAGTAAGAAGTTTGAAAACTCATTATAGTCGAGTTAGTTTACAAAATGATTTTTTTTTCTCAACTTAGATGTTGGTCTTGATTTAAATGAATAACATATACATTGTGCAATATATATGTGTTTGTCACAGCCCAACCCCGGGACCATGACTCGTGCCGATTAGGCACTTAAACCAACATTAAATTACAAAACCTTAACTTAAAGTCCTAAAAGTCTACCGAAAATTCGGCAGAGTTTCCTCTGTTTTATTGACTAACCGCACCTGCAGCAGCTCCCAGAACATACAGAAACAGGTACACATATATATATACAAAAGTAAAAGCGGGCCGACAAGGTCACCGCTGCAGTCCTGCCGCCTAATAAACATGACACTCGTGTTAATGCATAATGCGGTCCTGCCGCCTGATCCAGTATCAAATACATACAATATACCATTTGCTCACATATATCTCACATACACACAACCCACTAGTATCCACAGACCTCTAGACATGTGTGCTGAATGGTACGGACATATACAGACCATAATCGTAGGACGTGCGACATGAGAAGCTACCAATAGCTGGCTCCTGAAACAACGAGGGGCACTGAAGCTGAAACTGGAGGTCCTAAACAAGAGGGTCTCGCACCTGCTCGTCGGTACCTGCGAGCATGAAACGCAGCCCCCG
>JAOTQJ010029305.1:0-16121 GCA_025642045.1 Solanum sejunctum | reverse complement strand
AGGGTCAATTAATGCATATATATTATGTGAAGAGATGGACAATGTACCTATGACCACATCAGGTGAAGCTTGCAAATTCTATGGACTCCCCAGTGCATAAGTACGATTTTGGACCCCGCTAGAGCTAGCTGTCCCTCTAACTACTCTACCATGACCCATAGGTACATGCTGACCCCTACCTACTGGAGGAACTGATGATGATGATGCAACAGTTGACCTAGTAGATTGTGCCATACCATCCATACGTCTTCTTGGGCAATCCCTTATCATGTGCCCTGGCATACCACACAAATAGCAAACATCTATCCCTACGCGACATATACCCAGATGACTCCTTCCACATTGTTTATAAGGCTGCCTAAGAATCATTGGTTGGCCTGCCGAATAACCCATTGCCCGGGCACCTTGCCCTTCACTTTGTTGACCTAACTAATTACTTTGAGACCCCTGAAGTTATGGTGGAGCATTGGCTGCCGTGTAGGAGGATGATGGCCTAGGTGGTCTATTAGACCAAGGCCTAGGATCACTTTGGGATAGTGTAAACTGCCCTATAGATCTGGCTCTTTAGGCTTTCTATCTCTCCAACTCTTGTGTCCTTCTCCTATGCCTCTGGTCCTTCAATTTTTGTGCAAACGCCTGCATTCTTGCTATGTCCATATCTTTGTTCAAGGAAGCAGTGGTGCAGTCTCTGACTACATACGTATCCAACCTATCTACATATCGATGGACTTTATCTGCCACTATAGAAACTACATTAAGAGCATACCTGGAGAACGAATTAAATTGGAGGCTGTACTCTCTCACACTCACATTCCCTTGGTGAAGATTCAGAAATTGAGCTGCATGGGCCTCTCTAATCTCTATTGGCAAATAATGGTCAAGAAATGCCTTTCTAAACTCTTTCAAGATAGGTGGAGGTGCATCTATACTATTAGATTATTTCCTACCTTCAAACCATAATATAGCCACACCCTTCAGCCTATATATCGCTAACCCGACTGCTTCTGTACCACTCACGTCCATAACACCTAAAGTACACTGAATGTGATCAATAAATTCTCGGGGTTCTTCATTAGGATCTAGCCTAGTAAAGGTTAGAGGGTCCAAATTAAGAAAATCACATATCTTGGTACCAGCTGCCCTATTTGTACCACCTGTACCCATAACTGGACCTTCCTGCCTTTGACCTTGACTAGCAATTATACGTTCAATAGTTGGACTGCATTCCTCAAATCCTGCATGGTAGCATCAATAGGTGGCTCTAGGGGAATTTCACTACTCTCTAGTTCATTAGGAACTGAAGGAGTTGGAGATGTCTGTGACACAGACTCCTCTTGAATCTCATTTTGTTATCTCACTTGGCTGGGTATACCAACCACCACTTCTATTCCCTTCCCTTTACCTTTATTCTGCCTTGTTTATGGCATACTTGCTGTATAAAACAATTTAGGATTAGATGTAAGGCACTTATTACACTTTACTTTATGGCATGATCTAAAGAATAAAAAGAAAGTAACAACTCCTAAATGCCACATAGCCTCCTTCTTATAAATATGGTGCATAACACATCGATAAACAAGATTTGACATAGGCATGGCTTTGTAGACTCCCTTGGACGACCCACTCTGATACCACTTCTGTCATGCCCCAAAGTCTCGTTAGGGCGGATTGGCACCCGTTGCCAATAAGGATCGGGAGAACCAACCTATATCTATGCACTTTCTATACATACTATAAGGGGTTTCTACATTTAACATGCCTTTAAGAAGATAAACAGTGATAATAAGTCAAAATGAAGTGCATATGACTAGGCCGTTGGGGTCACGATATTTTAAGTACGAGACATGACCACACTTTACTTTACATAGTCTACAAAGCCTCTAGATAAAGAAAAATATTTGATAAGTGTTGGGACAAGCCTCGCCTCAACTATCTGTACAATATAAGCATATATCTCTAGACATGCACAAAGCCCCGAAGCAACCTGGAGCTTAGTAACAACCGCTGCATGTCCTGTACTCCTACTAGGGAGATCTACTAACACCTGTACCTGTAGCATGAAATTCAGGTTCCCAGTAAGGGACGTTAGTATGAGATAGTGTACGGAGTATATAAGGCAGGATATACTGTATATAAAGTAACAACTCAAATGCAACTATGCATCTGTGACTGAATATGGACCACCCTTAGTTATACTGTGGAATCTTGTACTTTATGCCCTTTATATTACTTTACCTTTACTATATAATCTGTTCACAACTATAAAATAAATGACCAACTGATTAGTGGTGAAACTGTATCGGGTTCGTCCCTGGCTAGGTTATACTCAACTCCTCGGGCTACTCCCCCTTTGATAGGATCGTCCCTGGCTAGGTTATACTCAATTCCTTGGGCTACATTAATGTTGGAGCTGTAGGACTGTACATGTAACATGTGACATATGGATAATCATATAAGACAATATGACAATGAAAAGAGTACATTACACAAATGATGAAATGCGTATGAAATGGAACGACTCGTGAACTTCATTTCGTAAAAAGAACTCATGTAACTTGGTATCCAAACATGTATGCAATTTTAAAAGTGACTATATATGGAATCATATGAACATGTGCAAGAGAGGAGACATGGTTAGTAGTGGTGTCAGAGTTGATAAATGCCTTTATGTACCAAGGAGAGATCTATGTTTCATGCCAAGTGATACGAAATCAAGTAACCTTACATACCCATTGTATGACCTTGTTAATACCTCGAGATAACCTTCCCTTCCTCCAATTACTTATCTATAACATAGTAGGTGATAAAACTAACATTAATAGCCAATATATACAGCTTGGCATCCCAATCACATAAGAAAACAATACATGGGCAGCAAGCGGGTGATTATAACCCGAGCGTATTCCTTTAACCTTTCTGCTCCTAATCATATTTTCTAATACACATTAGCATGTACACATCCTGTACAACCTATTTTGATATCATAACAGTCTTACAACAACCCATAAAGCACATCATATCACAATTTCGCACAATCTAAAAATGGACAGCATAACGTTACCTTCCTTCGCTACATTTCGACGTCGATAACTCCAAACTTATTCCAAATTTGACCAACCTATTCCATCAATATTTACACATATAAATAGAACTAAAACAGTCTTATAATAGCACTTAAGAAGTCATGAAGGACGTGAGCTAATAGCCTTACATACAATAGCCTGCAAGTTCCAATCAACATGACATTTAAGATAAATCGATAAAATGTGCTTGTTAAATGAAACCAAAATCAGGGCAGCCTTTTTACCAAAACAAGAGGCAAGTGTGCAATAACTTTCTGCCCACATGTTGTCCAACAATTTCAGCAAGCATAACTAGTATCTATCTCTTGATTTTCATAATGAAACTATACTAAATACAGAACTATAATTACTTACCTTTGTCTTCAAGGTTTAGAGGCTCCTTAAGAACCCTAAAAGAGTCATTTGGCTGCTTCACAAAGTTGAGAAAAGTTGAGAGGAAACTTAGAGAGCAAATCTGATTTTTGTGAGGTCAAGTTGAGAAATGACTTTTGGGAGCTTCTTTGAACCCTTTTTATAGTGTGATTTGGCCGACCTAATGAGGCATTCTCAGCCTTAATTCACCAAGTAGGTGATTCAGCTCCTTTCTGCTTTCATTTGGACCTTTTGGGGCTCCAAATTGGTTGGACTTGGGCTGCCTATTTTCAGCTTTCTTGCTCACTTGGGTTGGGCCTAAAGTATCCAAGAACTTGTGATGTCTTTGGGCCCTTTTGGTTATACTTCTTGGGCTGATCATATATCCCATTGATGATGCTAAAATATGGGCTAAAGTTACACCCTTAATACAGACTTTATTCATAATCGAACTTGGACAAATTTGACGTCGAGCCTCATCTCCGTTTAGATAGCAAATTTAAGCTAAGCGAGTAGGTGACTCACCTGCTAGCTTATTGAGTCCTACAAGCATCTAAATTCTCTTAAGTCATTTAAGGCAGTAGTCTACTCAATTCGACACAAAACATGTATACACTCGACCCTCTTAAGCGTTAGATGCACAAATAGCCCATTAACACAAGATTCAAGCACTTTTGAAAATTAGCGCTAATTCGACCAAACCATGTCATGTTTCATTTGAATTGTACTAGTATTGTAAGGTGTGGGGTATTATAGGTGCTCTTTTGGTGTTGGTTCAATTACGAAGAAACTTTCCCAAGTTGTTGTTCTAACTGTTTAATAGCCATCGAGTGAGACTCTATCTTTTTGTTTATGCTTAAATATATGATTTTATGCCTTTCAAAGTCTCATCTTGGTGTTCAGCTTTTTTCAACTTGTCAAACATCTCTACAATCCTTGAAGTATTTGGCCCGGTATCATGGTTGTGGGACAGGAGAAACAAACCATTTTTATAACTATCTCTCCTACCCCATTTGACATCTGGCACTCTCTCCCTTTCATAATAACGACTTTGGTTGTCTCTATATGAACCATCACAGTTGTAGTTCCAACCTTGATTCCCGGAACCTTGTCTCTAATAGTTCGAATTGGACCCTTGGGGTTGTTCCGAAAACCCACTAATTGGTTACTCATGAAGCAAGCATCTTTGTCAAAGAATGGTTCATTATACATTGGAGCCTTAGGAGGTTGGTGAGTCACCGCTTGAACACTCAGTTGAGTTTGCTTTAAAACCAAGTCCATGCTTGTGCATTGTTGAGCAAGTTGTTCCATAATCTCCTCGTTGACCTTAGCTTGCTCATTGATGGTGCTTATCGCACAAGAAGTCTTAATAGCACCTTTTTCTCTTTGACCCCATGATTTATTGATTTTCACCACTTGCTCCATCTTTTTGGCGATCAATAGAAAAGGTTGATCAACAAACATGCCTCCCATGATTGTGTCGGCGTAATAGAAAATTTTAACCAAGGCATCATCAACAATCTTATGATTCAGAACCATTCGCAAACATTTTATGAATCTCTCCCATGTGGTACTAATAGAGTCGCCGGGTAATTGCTCAAAATTATTTATTTGATATTTGAGCTTAAGCCTCTTTACATAGTTAAATATCTTTCTAGAAGAACTCTCAGAAGCTTTACCCAACTTGTTATCGTTCCTTGAGGAAGCTCAGACAACCACATAGCTACAGTACCAGTTAATGACAATGGGAACACTCGCAAACCAAGTTCATCCAAAGAAAGATTTTGTGTCCCCATGACACTTTTGCATACAAAGTCAACATTATGGAGATGATAATGGGGATCCTCTTAAGGTAACCCTGTGAACAAACCATAGTTTTGGAGCATTTGGAGTAATCCACTCGATACTGAGAACTTAACATGTGCCAGTAATGGTTGCAATACTATAGCACCAGTAACGTCCATGGCCATAGGGTTCAAGTGATATTGATTCCAACCATAAGCGTTTTTGTTAAAATCCCTAAGTTGTGGCCTATTAACCCTTGGTGGTGGATTCTCCTCTCTTCTGATATCATCATTATTGATTTCTTCCTCAACCATAATATTATCATTCACAGGAGCCATTCTTCTAGTGATTCGATGGATCTCCAAGTTGATTGGAGCTAAGGGATTGCCTTGGCTCCTTGTATTGGACATACAACCTCATAGACCCTGCAAATTAAAATTGAACAACAAAAATAAAAATAAAAATAAAATACAAGAGAATCTATAAATTAATACTTGAACTAACTAATAGTGAAATTTAGTCAAGAACCTAGCCGTATTCCCCGGCAATGGCACCATAATTTTTGATGTTCACACTCCAATAACAAAGCAGTCATAGTCATTAATAAACCTAAGTAGAGGTTAGGATCGAATCCACAGGGAGTACAGGGCTTGACTATATAGATCCACTATCAATCATTTCAAGCTTAACTACTAAAGTCTCTATGACCGGGGGGGGTTGTGATTTAAGAGCAAAAATAAAAATAAAAGTACACTAATTATGCGGGAAGACAATCAAATTGAGGGACTACTTGGGAATTGTGTTCCCTATGATTCATTGACTCAATTACCCTAGACAACATAACCCTAATTAGGAATTCACATGCAAGACGGTGACTTAGGTTCTTCCGTCCCTCTTGTGAAGGTGAAGGTCGAATTTCACCTTGGCGCTTGGTTGGCAACCATGGTGGGCCAACTAACAGTTACCCATTGTCCCAATCAACCTTCCCTTGGTCAGCTTTGGTTAATTAGATTATGAGAATATATAAATCAAATCCTGTCATTTACTTTCCTTTTCCTATTTGTCACTACCTTGGTCGGGATCGCGATATTAAGCAGGATTTGGTGTTGGCCACCACCAAATAATAATCAAAACAAAAGGAAATAAATAATACACCCAAAACCCCAATCAAACAAATGCACAAAGTCTAGGTTATTTCAAGTTAACTACTCATGGTTCCTACAACCCCAAGTTGTGGGTGTTTAGCTACTCATGGCTAAGGCAAAATCAACAACAATGAATGTAAGAGACATAGTTGAGAGTTTGACCAAAACAATGAAGAACAAAAACACCTTCAAGTAGGAAATCACAAGCTTAATAAATGGAAGATGAGTACAAGGTAATTTTCCAAACCCCCAAAGTAGGTCTTCAAAGTAAAAACTGAAATATACACTGAACCTTAGAAATATTCTAGAGAGAATATTCAAAGACGTACCTCCCAAAATATTCAAGTCTAAAGTCTTTCTCTAAAACCCTATCATTAAGTATTTATACTATTTATAATTTCACCCTAAAAATATAATAAAATAGATACCTGGCAGCAGATACGTCGCATAGGTATGACTTGTTGGGTGACCTACGAGTCGTAATTGGGGTCTTGTAGTCAACACTTAACAATTTGGACTTGATTGTTATGACCAACATTACAAGTTGCTTGGGTTACGATTTGTTTGCTCCTTTCGTAGTCTAGGCCTTTGGTTCTTGGTCCAAACTTTTAGCTCACTATTTCTTGCTATGATCCACCTATACGAGTTGTAGTTAGACCAATGACTCATAGAGTGGCCTTGTAGGGCTGACCTCCACTTAGCAAATACCTGATTTTACTCACTGTTTCACGCTATGAGAGCACATTACAACACGTAGCTTACGCTACGACTCGTTGGATGGCTCGTATATCCTACACTTCAGTAAAATCAGCAAATTTCTCCCAAAATCATGCCAACCTATATTTTCTACAATAACAACATAAAAACACATAAAAACCATAAAAACTCGCATTAAGAACTTGCAAAATCCCTTGTTTTAGGCACCAAATATGCTGTATTTTGACAGCACATCACTCATTTCATAATTTTTAATAAACTTCGATGTTCATGAATGCATATTCGATGAATGAGATAGGAATAGCTTGGGTAACATAGATTCAAACTTAATTCATCAATACATTATAAGTTTCAAGTAAAAATATAAGTAAAATTCACATTTTGAATATAATATAGATCACCCATGCATAAATTAAGCTTTGAAGGGGACATGCACATTCATAACTTCATAGCTTCAATGTAAATCATCATAATAGGACTTAAAGTAACTTCAAATTATAAATAAACTACAGTTCACACATCAATTGAATTTAATAAATCATAACAATGAAAGCCCATATTTAAAGTATGCTTAAATTCATGAAAATTACTTGAAAGATTTGGGCCTCCTTGGTTGTGTCCCCATGACACTTTTGCATACAAAGTCAACATTATGGAGATGATAATGGGGATCCTCTTAAGGTAACCCTGTGAACAAACCATAGTTTTGGAGCATTTGGAGTAATCCACTCGATACTGAGAACTTAACATGTGCCAGTAATGGTTGCAATACTATAGCACCAGTAACGTCCATGGCCATAGGGTTCAAGTGATATTGATTCCAACCATAAGCGTTTTTGTTAAAATCCCTAAGTTGTGGCCTATTAACCCTTGGTGGTGGATTCTCCTCTCTTCTGATATCATCATTATTGATTTCTTCCTCAACCATAATATTATCATTCACAGGAGCCATTCTTCTAGTGATTCGATGGATCTCCAAGTTGATTGGAGCTAAGGGATTGCCTTGGCTCCTTGTATTGGACATACAACCTCATAGACCCTGCAAATTAAAATTGAACAACAAAAATAAAAATAAAAATAAAATACAAGAGAATCTATAAATTAATACTTGAACTAACTAATAGTGAAATTTAGTCAAGAACCTAGCCGTATTCCCCGGCAATGGCACCATAATTTTTGATGTTCACACTCCAATAACAAAGCAGTCATAGTCATTAATAAACCTAAGTAGAGGTTAGGATCGAATCCACAGGGAGTACAGGGCTTGACTATATAGATCCACTATCAATCATTTCAAGCTTAACTACTAAAGTCTCTATGACCGGGGGGGGTTGTGATTTAAGAGCAAAAATAAAAATAAAAGTACACTAATTATGCGGGAAGACAATCAAATTGAGGGACTACTTGGGAATTGTGTTCCCTATGATTCATTGACTCAATTACCCTAGACAACATAACCCTAATTAGGAATTCACATGCAAGACGGTGACTTAGGTTCTTCCGTCCCTCTTGTGAAGGTGAAGGTCGAATTTCACCTTGGCGCTTGGTTGGCAACCATGGTGGGCCAACTAACAGTTACCCATTGTCCCAATCAACCTTCCCTTGGTCAGCTTTGGTTAATTAGATTATGAGAATATATAAATCAAATCCTGTCATTTACTTTCCTTTTCCTATTTGTCACTACCTTGGTCGGGATCGCGATATTAAGCAGGATTTGGTGTTGGCCACCACCAAATAATAATCAAAACAAAAGGAAATAAATAATACACCCAAAACCCCAATCAAACAAATGCACAAAGTCTAGGTTATTTCAAGTTAACTACTCATGGTTCCTACAACCCCAAGTTGTGGGTGTTTAGCTACTCATGGCTAAGGCAAAATCAACAACAATGAATGTAAGAGACATAGTTGAGAGTTTGACCAAAACAATGAAGAACAAAAACACCTTCAAGTAGGAAATCACAAGCTTAATAAATGGAAGATGAGTACAAGGTAATTTTCCAAACCCCCAAAGTAGGTCTTCAAAGTAAAAACTGAAATATACACTGAACCTTAGAAATATTCTAGAGAGAATATTCAAAGACGTACCTCCCAAAATATTCAAGTCTAAAGTCTTTCTCTAAAACCCTATCATTAAGTATTTATACTATTTATAATTTCACCCTAAAAATATAATAAAATAGATACCTGGCAGCAGATACGTCGCATAGGTATGACTTGTTGGGTGACCTACGAGTCGTAATTGGGGTCTTGTAGTCAACACTTAACAATTTGGACTTGATTGTTATGACCAACATTACAAGTTGCTTGGGTTACGATTTGTTTGCTCCTTTCGTAGTCTAGGCCTTTGGTTCTTGGTCCAAACTTTTAGCTCACTATTTCTTGCTATGATCCACCTATACGAGTTGTAGTTAGACCAATGACTCATAGAGTGGCCTTGTAGGGCTGACCTCCACTTAGCAAATACCTGATTTTACTCACTGTTTCACGCTATGAGAGCACATTACAACACGTAGCTTACGCTACGACTCGTTGGATGGCTCGTATATCCTACACTTCAGTAAAATCAGCAAATTTCTCCCAAAATCATGCCAACCTATATTTTCTACAATAACAACATAAAAACACATAAAAACCATAAAAACTCGCATTAAGAACTTGCAAAATCCCTTGTTTTAGGCACCAAATATGCTGTATTTTGACAGCACATCACTCATTTCATAATTTTTAATAAACTTCGATGTTCATGAATGCATATTCGATGAATGAGATAGGAATAGCTTGGGTAACATAGATTCAAACTTAATTCATCAATACATTATAAGTTTCAAGTAAAAATATAAGTAAAATTCACATTTTGAATATAATATAGATCACCCATGCATAAATTAAGCTTTGAAGGGGACATGCACATTCATAACTTCATAGCTTCAATGTAAATCATCATAATAGGACTTAAAGTAACTTCAAATTATAAATAAACTACAGTTCACACATCAATTGAATTTAATAAATCATAACAATGAAAGCCCATATTTAAAGTATGCTTAAATTCATGAAAATTACTTGAAAGATTTGGGCCTCCTTGGTTGAAAGGAACCAAGGATCAAAACCCACATAGTTTGCTAATGAACAAGTTCCAAGAAGAATTTTGAAGGAGAAGGATCCTTTTCTTGAATCCCAAGTTTAATTCACACTAGTGTTCTGGAGAGGGAGACTTGAGAGGATTTTCAAATGTGAGAAATGAATCTGAATGAGAGAAATAGAGTTTAGGCCTTTAGGATGTCTTTATATAGCATATGAAGTCACAAAAGACCATTGGAATAAATTATATTTACAAAAATGTCATTAATGAAATGAGTTAAAAAATTGAGTTATATCATGTCAAGGGAGGCTATACGGTCCGTGATACATAACATGGACCATATACCCGTAATTTTACTTGATGGAAATCCAAAACGGTAATCCTATACTTAGAAATTTTTAACAAAATCAACCACATGGAGGGCTTTATGGATCATGTGAGGTCACATGGTCCGTATGGCTGCTCGTGACATTATACTTGAAAAATAATATTTCTCCCATGACTGGGTTACGAGACAGTGATTAAACACATAGAAAAATTTTCACTCCGAAAGCCCACGAGAGCCTCATGGCCCGTGAGATACCACACAATTAGTGTGGGTTTCCGTGTCACCTCACTTAGTCCCAAACAGAGGGATATCAAGCCTAATGCTACCACACAGCCCTCCACACGGTCCGTGAAGTGTCACACGACCCGTGTAGGGTCCAAGTGTGGTGTGCCTTAGCTTGAAACTATATACCAAGGGCCAACACCAAAATTTGAGGCCAACGTTCAATTCATTGGAGGCCACATGGGCCGCGTAACCTCACATGGATTGTGAGGTCTCCTTTTAAGTTTCACCTTGGTCGAAAATTTACAAAAATTAAAATTTTCAAGCTTCAACAAAGTCGTACAGCTTTCGGGTTGTTACATCATCTCCCCCTTGGGAACATTCATCTTCAAATGTCTAAGAATAAAGCTTGAAAGGATTTACCTAGAATATGAAACTTCCAAATACAAGATACAATGAATAATTCATCATGTGGAAATCATATAGCCAGAAAAACTTATATTGAAACATATTTTAAATCCTTTGAAAACATCATAAAAATTCATTTATGTGCACATATATGCATGTTATGTCATGAGACTCAAGAATGAAAGAGCTAGGACCATTTAGAAAAGAAGAACTAATACCTTAGGCTTGAGTAAATTGGAAAAGATGGGGATATCATTTCATCATGTCCAACTCAACCTCCCATGTAGCACTCTCCATATGTTGATTTCTCCATAACACTTTAACCGAAGCCAAATTCTTCTTCTGAGCCATTTCACTTGCCTATCCAAAATCTCCATCAGAATTTCCTCATAAGATAAGTTCTCCTCAATCTCAACACTTTCCAAAGGCACAATAGCACTAGGATTACTAACCAATTTTCTCAACATGGGCGCATGGAAAATCGGGTGAATAGAGCTCAAATCCAGAGACAACTCCAACCTATAAGCCACATTCCTAATTTGCTCTACAATCTCATAAGGGCCTACATACTAGGGACTTAGCTTGTCCTTCTTACTAAAATGCATCACATCCTTCATAGGTGAAACCTTCACATACACCTAATCACCAACATAAAAATCAAGATCCCTCTTCCTAACATCTGAGTAGGACTTTTGGTGACTTTAGGCCATTTTCAACCTCTCCCTAATCAAATTCACTTTCTTCATAGCTCCAACACCAAGTTTGGGCCAATTAATGCCATCTCCTCCTACTCAAACTATCCCACCAGAGACCTTTCTATCATACAAAGCCTTAAGCGGTGGCATACTAATACTAGCATGGAAACTATTATTATAAGCAAATTCAATGAGTGAAAGATGGTCCTCCCAGTTACCCTTGAACTCCAACACACAATCCATCAACATATATTACAAGCTTTGAATTGTCCTTTTGATTTGTCGATCGGTTTAAGGATGAAAGGTGATGCTCAACTTAACCTTGGTACCAAGTCCCCTTTGAAATGACCTCAAAAAGTGAGAAGTAAATTGAGTACAACGATTTGATATGATAGACCTAGGCATACCATGCAACCTTACCAACTTTTGGATCTTTAATCTTGCATAAGATTCAGCACCAAAAGTAGTCTTAACTAGTAAGAAGTGAGCTGACTTAGTCATCTAGTCAATGATAATCCAAATGGAGTTAAATTGCTTTCGAGTTTGAGGTAACTCTACCACAAAGTCCATGTTCATATCCTCCCACGTAGGAATCTCAATGTCCCGAGTCAACCCGCTGGGCTTTGGGTGCTCTGCCTTCAGTTGTTGTCAATTAGGCCATTCAGATACAAACTTGAATATATCCTTCTTCATACCATGTCATCAATATACCCCTCTTAAATCCCGATATATCTTAGCAGATCCCAGATGAATAGAATAATGAGAGTTATGGGCTTCACTCATGATTAAAGTGCCCATACCTAGTCCGAAAAGTCATCTTGGGAATATTACACTCTCTAGCTTGCAACTGATGATACCCAGAACAAAGGTCAATCTTTGAGAAGTGGGTAGCCCCTTGAAGTTGGTCGGACAAGTCATCAATCCTAGGCAATAGATACTTATTCTTGGTGGTCACCTTATTCAATTGCCTATAATCAATGCACAAAGCGATCCATCTTTATTTCTTACAAACAACACCAGAGCACCCCATGGAGATATACTTGGCCTAATGAAGCCTTTCTCCAATAAATCTTTTAATTGATCTTTCAACTCTTTCAAATCAGCTGGAGCCATATGATAAGGAGGAATACAGAAAGGTTGAGTATTCAGGAGAAGATCTATGACAAAGTTTACTTTCCTTTCAGGAGGAATGTCAGGTAATTCTTTGGGGAATACATCCAGAAACTTATTCACCATCAGAACTAACTCAAGGACTTGGACTCCACATCCTTGACACTCATAACATGATAAATACACCCCTTGGAGATCATCTTTTGAGCCTTAAGGTAGGAAATAAATCAACCTTTAATAGCAGATTCACTATCCTTCCATTCGAGAATAGGCTTACCTAAAGGTTGGAACTTGACCTTCTAGGTCCTTTATTCTATAGAGGCATACGATGCATGAAACCAATCCATTTGAAGAATCATATCAAAATCAAACATCTCCAGTTCCCCAAGATCACATGGAAAAACTTTAAGCAATACAGAAATAGGACAACCCCGATATACCATATGAGCAATAATAGATTCACCAATGGGGGTATAAACTAAAAAGGGGTCCCTTGAAATTTTGGGACTCAAACGAACTTAACAGCCAACAGAGGAGTCAAAAAAGACAAATTTGCACTAGAGTCAATAAAATCATAAACATTAAATCAAAGAATTCTAACATACTGGTCACAACATCTGGAGCCTCCTCAACCTCCTGAAAGGCATGAAGAGCATAAAACCTGTTGTTCATTCGGCCACTACCTTGTGGAGCTCTTGGTTGGAATGGAGCACTTTGAGCCACTTGACCCTGACCCTTCTGAGCAACTTTAGGACAATCAAAAATCTTGTGGCCCTAGTCACCACACCTGAAACAAGTGCCCAAATTCCGCCAACAATCACATTTGTGGTGCTTCCCATACTTTTCACACGAAGGATACCATGGTACACCACCAATCGGTTCCTTTAAAAAAGGCATTCTAGAATTAGCAACTTGAGCATTAAAGCCTTAACCATGTTAAAAGTGGCCAAAACCACCACCTTGAGAGTCAGAGAACCCACCATCAAAATGGGCCCTCTTAGGATCAAACATTCTCCTCTCTTTAAGTTTCTCCCCATTGATCGACTCGACATATACAATGAGTCTAAAGATATCCATATCATGTACGAGCATGGTCATATGGCAATTTCTCAAAAGCAAGTCAGAGACACCAAAAACATATACATTCTTTCACAAGGATTAGCCACAAGTGTCGGAGGATACTTGGAGAGCTTATCGAACTTGAGGGAATAGTCCCTCACACTCATACCCCCTTGCTTGAGGTTGATAAATTTTGTCATCTTGGCTTCCCTAAGCTCAAGTGGAAAGAAATGATCTAGAAAGGGAAGCTTGAACTCCTCTCAATTGACAATATTACCACATACCCTCTCCATAGACCATTGGGTGTACCACACTTAGGCCACATCCTTCAGTTTATAGGTAGCCAATTCAGCTTTCTACACAAAAGTGGCACCCATAACATTCAACACCTTGGTGAGTTGATCAATGAACTCCTGATCATCCTTATAGGCCTTTGACCCATAAAACTTAGGAGGATTTAATCCCTTACCTTAGAAGCTAGAGTAGGGTCCCGTGGAAGGTTAACCTTCCAAGTCTGAGATGTTACCACCTCGAAAAACATAGTAAAGGCCATACAGAATTCACCATTAGATATAGGCTCATCTATAGGCTATTGAAGTGGTCGACCCTCATTAGCTGGGGCTGGTCTAGGTGCTCTTCCTTGAGGCTTTTACTGAAATAGAGTAAGGACACAATATAGATAAGGAAACCAAATATATGAACCATAGCATGACATATGACATGAAGAAGTGAGGCAATTCCTAGAATATCTTCGTAGACTCCCACTCATAGGCACATTACACTTCATACCCATGAATAGGCCTCTACTTGACGTAACATGTTAGACTCCTAGGATCACTTACAAACTTAGTACTCTGATACCAAGCTTGTCATGACCCGGACCTATGTTCTAGGGTCATATAGTGAATGGGAACCCGAGAGTCCCCAAACATGCCTTCTAGCATCCATATTTACATCATCAGTTTAAAAGTAGATTCAAATAGCAAACATATAATTCTAAGGGATGGGAGAATAGGACTCACAATATGGGGGTAACATATGGAATGAGAGTAACATGAATTCACAAAGCACATAACACATAAATATTAAAGGGAGGGTAAATATGACTTACACTATGGGGGAAATTATGGACTCAGGATCTTTCATTTCATACACATAATCATATCACAAGATTACAACTAAATTGTAGTACAATAATCAATAGGTAGCCAAAGCCATAAGCATAACCTCCCAACATAACACATCATATAGAATCAAAAAGAGCTTACAAGATGTCCAACAACACCTCTAAATATGAGATTGGTCGGGGGCTAAGACATGCCCTGGGCTAACCCTCTACGTAAGTAAAATAGATAATAGCACTGTAGGTAGAAGAAATGGTGGTTTGTCCTTGGAATATAAAACTCAACATAGTAGGCAAAAACTTGAGATCCTAGCTAAACATTGTATGGTGGATGATCATAGTCATTAGTCCCTACATGGTGAGATTATGTAGGCAAGAGTATGCATTAGTATGTTTGAATGTACTAAGTATGCGGGGTACAACTGTAATGCCCCAAGTTGCCGTTAGGGCGGACTTGTACCCTTGCCGATAAGGCTTGGGAGAACCAACCTATATCTATTTGTTTGTATACATATTATAATTAGCTTTCTACGTTAGGCATGCTTATAGGGAGATAAATGTAATAACAAGCTAAAAGGAGATGCATATAGCTAGGATATTGGGGCCACGGTGCCTAATGTACGAGACATGACCATACCTTAGTTTACAGATTCTACAAAGCCTCTAGTCGAGAGAAAGTATCCATAAATATTTGGGACAAGCCCCATCTAAATTAACTGTATAATATAAATATATAAACTCAATATATGCACAAAGCTCCGGAATAACCTGGAGCTTGGTAATGGCAGCTGAATGTCCTGAACTCTACTGGGAAGATCTATTAGCACCTGTACCTGCATCATGAAATGCAGGTCCCCCGGAAGGGACTCAGTACGAGATATTATACTGAATATGTAAGGTAACAAATACTATACATGAAATATAACTCAAATAAAATTATGCACTGATTGCAGATAAGAGACCACCTTTAATTATACTTTGGGATCAAGTACTTTATGTTCTTTATATTG
>JAOTQJ010029304.1:0-52737 GCA_025642045.1 Solanum sejunctum | reverse complement strand
TGAGCGGTTCTGCCGCAACGGTGACCTTGTTGACCCACATTAGTTGTATATATATATATATGTGCATGTGTGCTGTATGTACATTCTGGGAGCTGCTGCAGGTGAGGATAGGGCATAAAAACAGAGGAAACTCTGCCGAAATTTCGGTATAATTCTTAGACTTTAAGTTTTGGTTTTTCGATTTAATATTAGTTTAAGTGCCTAATCGGCACGAGACATGGCCCCGGGGTTGGGCTGTGACACTATGTAAGCACTAGAAAGTCGATCTTTTATAAGTTCCATCCATTACTTAATATGAACCATGATCTTGGTTCATGTAAAGCGGAAATAAAAATATATTAGCATAACAATCATTTAGTAAGAAACATCCATTTACTCTTATAGTTCAACATTCATGCAGAATAAATGAATACAGTTATATAAGAATTTAAAAAAAAACAAAGTGAGAAATAATCTACACTTAAACAAGAAGCACACAGTTAACAATCAATAAATCATTTAGCTAACTAAGAAGATCATTAATTTAACTCTAGGCATGAAACTACAATATGGTCAACTTTGTAAGAGTATATTACTAGACGAGTTTCACTTTAATTGACTCATTAAGTCTCGAGTAAGAAATGATTATCACTACACATCTAGAAGCAAGTTGATGCATTTGACTATTAAAACTTAGCAAGGATTTGACCACATATGTAGACTAAAACTAAGAAGAAACCTAAATGACTAGGCTATCATTGATCTGAGAACTCTCTTAGCCACTTTGCAGACTGTCACATTCAAAGATCAGAAATCAGATAAGCTCTTATGGGCAATCTCAAAAGAGTGAAAGTTCGCAATTGAAGGAGGTTACATTATTTTGTATGTTCAAATGATTTGCCTGTGGAAAGACCCTGAAAACATAGGTGGAGAATAGAAACGCCACTCAAAGTTTCTTCCTTATCTGGAAAGGTCTCAGAGAAGCAATTTTAACTGTGCAATTTTAGAATAATTTATCGATAATTACCCTTACTTTTTTAAAATGCTAGAATTTTTATTAGTTTATTTTGAATTTTCATTTTTTAAAATATTAATTTAGTTTTATTAAATCATTCATTTGTATTTAAATTACATTTTTTATATAGCATTGGTTATATTTGTTCATATTCATTTTAATATTTTTAACACAGTCTAATAATTCATTTTTTATCTAGATAAAATTACACGCAGATATTTAATTGGCCCATAATTTTGGGCCCTAATTTTGAGCCCATTAGGTTTTAGGGTTGTGTATATAACATCTTCCATACTCATAACAACTGTATAGAGTTTCTAATTGAGAAACCCTAAAAACATTCTTTCCTTTTTTATTTTTAAGCTGCCACAACAATCCCTTCTCTTCTCCCATTTTTCTATCACTCCAGCCTACCACTGCACCGACCCTTCACCATTGAGCAAGATCTAGCCAAGAAACTCACCACTATGGCAGCTCTAAAAACACCACAGCAACAACAACAAACAGTGACTAAAATAGAGCACAAAAAGGACTAAACCTTTGCCTGAAAACAACCCCAAAAACACCATTGTTCCACCCATCTAAAATGAACCCCTAACAACCTTATTTTCTCCTGTTTCTCTGATGAGATTAGCCCCAAAAAACAACCATAGAACTACCTAAATGACCCTTTTTTTTCAAACACCATAAAACACCCACCACAACCCCTTCTCTTCTCCCATTTATTTTCACTCCGGCCCACCACTGCACTGACCCTTCACCATTGAACTAGATCTGGCCAAGAAACTCACCACCATGGTAGCTCAAAAAACACCATAGCAACAACAATCAAATTTACTAAAACAAACAACAAACAATTGCTTGAAAACATTCCCCGAAACCCAGCACTTAAATGAACTTTTTTTTAAACACCATAAAATACCTACCTGAAATAGAACCAAACAACACCCACAAACCACCAACAATTAGCCACTAGAGGGCCGTTGCAAAGCTGTAAACTTCAAGCTCCAGCTATGAGTTACCAGAAGATCAAACCCCCGTGATCTAGTACTTCAGGTTCCTCCCATACAACCAGCGAGCTCGAGCTCATGCCGCTGATAAACAACAACAACCAAACACACCTCCACAACTGGTAACATATATCATCACTACTCTCTTTCCCTTATGTGTTTATTTATTTATTTGCCTTTGCCCATTCTTTTTTGCTATTATTAAATCTCCAGTTAGATTATACTTATGCATGTCTAAACTTTACTTGAGAAACATGAAAAAAATAATGCAAACCAATTTATATAGGATGGAACCAGCCTAATAATTTGCTACACATCGGGGACCTTGTCATTTATGATGTAACTCGACCCCTCCTTCTAAAGGTTGAATTAAACTAAATATTTTTGGAATTGATAGAAAAGATGATGTGCCAGGATGATATAGTGGCATCTTCTAATGTGAGATTGGAATGTGTTTAACTAGGTATATTGGCACCATTGATGTTGAAAATGATGTGATTATTGGACTGGAGGCCTTGAGGAATGGATTAGCCAGATGTGCTGAAGGAAAGTCAAAGGAACAGAAGTTGATAGTGGTGTCTGATAATATTATGCTTGTCCAATATATGAATGGTCACCCCGAACCAAATACGATGATAGAGTGTAGGATGAAAGAAATTTTCAACTTGCTAGAAGTATAACTTGTTCAATTTTTCATGTGTATGAAAAAGTAAATAAATCTTTACATACACATGATAAATTGAACAACTTATACTTTCCACCAAATTGAAAATTTCTTTCAGCCTGCACTGTATCATCTCATTTCGCTATGGTTGATCATTGATATATTGGACAAGTATAACATTATCAGACTCCACTATCAACTTCAGTGCCTTTGGCTTTCTTTCTACGAGGCCTTCTGTCCAGCAATCACATTGCCTTCAATATTAGTGGTATCATTATACTTAGCTCAATACATTCCAATTTCAAATTGGAAGATGCCACTATAATGTCTAGGCAGATCACCTTTTCTACCAATCCACAAATGTTTAGCTTAATCCAATTTGTAAGAGGAGGAGTTGAGTTACATCTTAAATGACGAGGTCCCTGATGTTTAGCAAAATAATACACCCATTCCAGCCTAGATAAAGTTGTTTTTCAAGTGAAGTTTAGAGATGCATGACTACAAGCTTAATTTAGCCAAACTTAAGATGATCGATCTCCTCTACTCAAACTTAGAGTTACTATATACAACTTGCATTCTTGAAATGGAAAACTAAAAAATAGTGGATAAATAGGAAAAACTTGTGAACATCTTAGATCCATCAATTGACAAGTGCTCATGATAAATTTTTAAACTAAAAAATATTACTATAATATTAATTTTACCGATATGTGCAATGACTCTACCTAGTTATTGTTAATAAAAATTATCCTTCCTATCCAAAAAACTTGTATACATTTTCTCAGAAAAATCAAAATATGAAAAAATCTTTTGAGATAATTTGGTCATTTCACAGTTTATTAGCGATGAATCAGTTTACTCATGTGAAAGTATAGTAAAAAGATATGTTAAATATCATACAGAAGAAGGTTTCTCTCTTATGGGGAGTTATCAATTTATGAACATAATGCAGTCTGAACTAACGACATCACATAATAGAGAAAAAGATGTGTATAGGTGATGCCTACTACTAAATATTAGAATCTAGACATCATTTACTTGTATTAATAAAGATTTAATTTTATAATTCACCATTAAATCTACACGATTTTAGTTTTGAAGCTTAATCATTCAGATTTTAATTATTAAGTACATTTTGTTATGATGCAACCATTTAATGGTTCTGACAAGGTAAAAATAATTACATTTTTAAGAAAATCTGATATTATTGATGACATATCTGTTCAAAGGTTTCAAAAATATTACAACTTACTAATTCCATCGACTCATTATGTAATGAACCTCCAGGTAATTTGTTCTTTTTTGGGTATTTTTTTCTTGGCTAGGGCTTACCTATAATGACCCCGAGTCATTTTGACTCACTGGCGCTAATAGTTTAGTTGCCTGGTTGCTCATTTGAAAAATGTGGAATTTTTTGCAATATAGACCCTTTTAAAATTGAAATGAGTTTAATAGTAAAGTCAGAGTAAATGTCCTTAGAATAAAATTCTTAATGTTCCATCAACTCCTGGATGGACAATTTAGGTTAGGAGCATGTTGAGTGATAGTTATATCAAGATATGCATATTTAGTCTTCGAAATAGATTAATAGTTGACTTTAGTTAATGTCCTTGGTAAATGTGCCTAGATGAAAATTTTGACATCGCGGTTAGATTTTGATCATCAATTTATGTCTAGATTAACCTTTTGTTTGGTTCTTGAGGCTTCATGGTGTGTTTTTGCCTTCTCAATAGATTACGATATTGGAAAGTGGGTCCTGCATTGGAACAAAATGACCTCTGATGGGAATTTTGACTACATCTTTGAGTCCAAAGTGCCATTTTGTTTCATATTTCATATATAATTTGTATTCTTGTGCCTCCAGATGAGGCTGGAGCATCAAAATTAAATTTGAGCAGTTTCTAAAAAAGTAAAGGCGACAGTGACGAGGCTCAGGCAGGAGCCGACATGTGGAAGGAGCTAAATAATTATAAAAGAAAAACAAAAAGTCATATAGATATAGAAAATCTTCCAGAAATATTAAAGTTCAATGGACGAACTTCAGACAATGATATTTTCCTCATTTGTATCCTATTTTGACAATTAAAAAGGCTAACTTGTGTTTTTGCAGGAGGAATATCGTGGGAGCATCGAAAATTGCTTTCAGCATGCCCTTTGAGGGAAATTTTTTTATTTTTTTGTGGTACAAAATCATGTAATTCTAAAACTTCACCATATTATTTTTTATCCGTTTAAGTCACATTTAGGTGAAATTTAGGTCTATTTTTTGTGTGTTTTGCAAGATACACATTGTGGTAATGTCAGAATAAATTGTTTGATCTCCCTTTGGTGAAAAATGTAATTTTAGATGCTATTTATGTTTGTATTATTTGGAAAATACAAAATGTGATAATTTAGTCATTTTAAATCAGTCTTTAGTGAAAGTTTAGTCAAAATTGAGGTGATTTTTAAGGAGCACGTAGTGGTATTAACAAATATTTTTGTAATAACTCAATTTGAGAGAAAATTAAGGTCAAGCTGGCTTCCATAAATAGATTTTATCAAAAAGAAATATTTTTCATTTTTTGGCTGTTTTATATCATTTTAGACCTCTGAATTTCAGTTATAGGCTCAAGGAAGTATGGGGAATATTATATGGGCTTTTTTCAGAATTTTGCAGTGGACCTAATTTTTATCTGAAAAAATTGATCTTAAGCCTATTTTCTATAATTTAATGTCAAAATGACAATATTGTCGTTGTGATTCCATTTTTAACAGTTTGATAGTACTTTGCAATTGATTAGAGGAGTACAGCCCCATGGATTGGATAGAAGTGAGCGTGATCGACATACTGGTAGGCTAGGTCTTCCTCTATAATTAGACTAAGTTAGAGTACATAAATATTGTCTGAGATGGCTCGAATATTTGTGGCACATTAAGGACCCTGTGACTAGCCTATTAATTTCCTATTGGATTTTTGGTTATCTGGTGTAATAGGGTTATTATTTGACCTGTTGATGATCCTATGGAGACTGATATACTAATTTTCTGTTGTGTACTGATTGGTTGTTATATTTTTTATTAGCAGAGATGGATAGAACTATTGTTGACATGTTGGGAAAGCCTATGACTATTGTATTCATTTTCTACTGTAATTGTACTTAGAGGTCATAATTGTTGTGGTTGGTCTGTTAAGGGCTATAATTGTTAGAATTGATTTATAAAGTAGTATATTGTGGTGGTTGACCTCTTGGATGTTCTAATTGCTGTACTTTGGCCTATTAAGGTTACATTTTTCAAGTTTAACCTATTGAGACTAGTTATCAGCTATGTATTGTAATTTTGCTATAATTCTAGTTATCGGATTTTGGGGTCGGCAGGTATTTGGTTGGTACTAGGTTATCTTCAATACTCATGTTACTCCAACTGTGACTGAGAGGTGATATGTGCTAAGGAGGTGACTATGAATATGGTGTATACCTATATGCATATGGATGTATAAGGAATCCAACGGTGATTTGTATATCGAATATCTGTTGTACTTTTAAATATCTTACTGTTATTGAGAATACATGTAATTAGTATGTTCATTACCTGTTATATTCCTGATTATCTAGGCTAATATAGTATTTGTTTTTATGTTGAAGCTACTAATGTAGGTTATTGCTTGAGTTTTCCCTTCCTTTATGTCTAGTTCAGGGTATTGCTTGAGTTCACATTGCCTTTAGGTCTAGTCCAGGGTATTACTAGAGGCCTAGTAAAGGGTATGCTATGAGGTCCAGTCCATACCAGGTTATTTCATAGTGCCATATCCAGGGTTTGAGGTATGAGCTTTGTGTTCCTCTCTGGCCATCAAGGTTAGGTTACTAGTTCATATATAATTGAGTGGATGGGACCAGTTGATATATCCTTGGCTACTTCATGTGTGGGTGTACCCGCTGGTCTTATAGGGGCCCAAAAGGTAAATAGAGTTTCAGGTTAGATAGTGTCTTACACTCACGTACCTGTTTGTCCTTTATTGTTCAGTTCAGTACTGCTCAATTTTGCTTGGTATCAGTATTCCAACATTTTAGCTAGATAGTTCTATCTAACTTATGACTCTATGCCCAGGGTTATAGTCCTTATGTGATCAGGTTGAAGTCACTATATTGTCATGACATGACCTAGGGGCCTAGTTGTCACACGGAAAATGGTATACCTGAAGGCACCTTACCTATGTCATCTTAAGCATCTCAAGCATTCATAGGCATAAACACTTAAAAAATTTACCAAAATAAGGAAACAGGGACTAGGGGCCATTTTAAGCAATGAAGAAACATTAAAAAGGATTAAGAATAACTAACACACTTTGTCCATATATAAGCATACATCGATGGACGGAACTGGATACGGTCAGTTTCTATCAAATAAAAAAGACTTCATAATTGTCCAACATAGAAAGTAAATGCCTCAAAATTCCATAAATACATTGTCTCAAAAAACAAAATACAAGCTGGAAGGAAAATGATAGAGTTTGTACTAATAGCTCACCACACATAACATTGCTAGTCTTGAATGTTGAATACTAGACACGAGCTAGTGGAGGAGTGCTTGTTTCTATATGGTTAAATCATGCAGAAAAAATATGCGTTAGTACGTTGATTGTATCAAGTATGTTAGATGTAATGCATGTATGAATTTGTAATACCATCATTCAAAATTATAACATATAAGTACATATGAGATGAAAATTCCATAAAGTGAGTTTAAGAATGCACAAGGAATATAGCTCAATATGAATAAGAGTCAATGCATGAGAAAGTACATGTAATGAGGACATATCATAGGATCATAAATTTGTCGGAGAAGACCTTAACTGACATAAAAGACTATGTTAACTACTACATGAAATCCAACATAATCCACTATGTTGGCATGGGGAGACCACTTGTTGGGTGGAACTCTATAAACTTCGCATCCATTTTAGTAACATATATAAATATCCTAAGTGGACCGACTAGCCTAGCCCACAAGTTCCTATGGTTGCACATACTTAGGGACTTTAACATTTAACTTTAACAGGTCATTCCTCAACTAACGAAGTGAATCCCAACCTTAAGTCCAGTCGATTCTAAGTCATCCCACGAAATATTTAAAATATTACTTAGAATCTTAAGTAGCAAACATAGTAGTAGCTCGAACTTAGGGATCATCAACTGAGAATTGTCCTTTAACCTTGGGGACCTTTCTTAAACATCTTTTAGGGGAAGCTAAAATACTTAAAATGGAACTTTATGGGTTGAGGATACCCATCAATTAACTCATATACCCTGGGAGAACTTGGGAGAATCAAACCTTAAACATTTGAGAAGAGCTTGATGACTCACATAACCTGGGAAAACTTGGGAGAATCAAACCTTAAACATTTGAGAAGAGCTTGGAAACCCATCAAGTTTAATCTTTAAAAGGAGGGAAAAAAACAAATAACCCTTCTTAAAACATTTTTGAGTCATCCAAGGATCAATCTATGACCCATAGAAACTTCAACAATTTGTAGGACCCATCTATAAACTTTTAGGAAAATTTCAGCGTCTCTAGATCTGTTCTATGAGCCCAATCTATGGCCTATAGAAGAATCTATAACCCGTAGTTGGGACTATCAAGTATAGGACTCAAAAATGAACTATTTGAGGCTCTTTCACAAGTTAATAGTATGGGCATTCAATAAAACCATGGCCAGTAAGTCCGTTCGTAACACAGCTGTACTCTAGCAATCTATAGTACAACGGTCATAACGTTTTTACTCTAAATTCTAAATGAGGTGAAATTGGTGCCGTAGAAAAGCTGATTCAAAGAGATTTCATTTGGTAAGTCATGGGCCACCCAACTATTTTATGTGCTAAGAGTTATGGTTATTTAAAGTTGAACCTTGCATAATCCAGCACGAAAGACTCAATCGATAGGAAAGTTTTGAACTCAACTGTGTACTTGTGGTCTCTTATGAACCTCATCCAGTACTAATATTCTTCACATATGTAGGAATGATCCTTAAATTATAGGGTACATATAACGCATCACTAGGTTCAAGCATATATATGTACGATGAAAATATTTGGATACCATTACTAGAGTTGTGGGATTTTACAACAAGACTTTTACTTTAAATGGAACAATCAAAAATCACATAAAACATGAGGAAATTTCTCTTTTTTAAGGACCATCGAAAATGCCTACAATTCATCATTATCAAAACTCATCATTAGGGTCATCATCAATAGCTCAAAATATGCATATACTTAATAAAATATCATAGGATACCATGAATAGATTTTAATAACTTAAAAGACCATGAAATCATCATAAGCATACATATATATCTTAAAGGAATTTAAATAAAAGTTAACATACTTAAAATGGTACTTTATAGGTAAAAGGGTACCATAAATCAACTCACATACCTTAGGAGAATTTGTTAGAATCAAACGTTGAACCTTTGAGAAGAACTTGGAAACCCTATTTCTTGCCTTACCCTATTCTTGATAGAGTCATTGCCTTAGGAAAATTTTGAGTAGAAGAATGAGGGATTGAATGAGGGACCTAAGGTTTTAAGCCTAGTTTAGGGCCCCTTCTTTTATCCGAAAATGACATAATTTAGGACCTAAGGCTTTAAGCCTAGTTTAGGGCCCCTTATTAAAACTTCCAGTTTCAACCTAAGAAACCACACTTATGGACCATAGGTCTAACCATGGATGGTAAACTCTACCTATCTAGTAATGTATTTGGAATCGTTGAAACTGAATTTTGATGGGCTCAAACCACGAAACCTTATTACTGGTTGTGTAACATTTTAGGGTTCATGGTTGGACTCGTAAAGTCATTCCACACTCAGTTATTTTCTTATTTTTTTGGTCACATTCCATGAAATACTCTAAGGGTCCTATGATTAGACATTAGTTGTGTTGGTAACACATAGCTCACCTTCGAGCAAACTCAAAATTTCCTTCATGTCTTATGGTCTCACTCATGACCCTATCTATAGAGCGCAATATATCCTATGGGTCGTCACTTGGTCCATGGGTTACCCTACACTTGGAAACTTTTTCCTTTCCTGAAGTTCATGTTTAAGGACCAAACCTACAAACCTTATAACCACCTATGGTTTGTAAGTGACCCCTGTAAACTTGACAGTATGTCATTTTTCAGGACAACTTTCTGCACTCTTAGGCTCCAATAGGGTAGTTACAATATCTCCTCCTTGAGAACATTCATCCCCGATTATACTTAAAGGCAGTCTATAACAAGTAAACTATCAGCTAATAACCCGATATGTATACAAAAATACAAGTTAAACATCATTTCACAAAAAATTCAAAACTTACTTTCAAAATATGTCTCAGTCAAATCCATAAGCGTAGAAATAAGTACATACCCAATGTAAACCTAAAATAAATGTAATTAGAGGTCTTAGGAAGAATTTTTTAATACCTTTGCCTTAAGTCGAGTGGAACAGATACAGGTAACGCTTTATCACATCCACCTCTGTTTCCCATGTTCCACCCCCGACTTATTGATGTCTCCAACTTACTTTGACAGATGCAACTTCCTTGTTTATTCGCTTTTCACTTGTTGGTATAAAATTTTAATTGGTACCTCTTCATAAATCAAGTCCTCGTCGATGTCCACATCATGCAAAGGAACTATGAAATTTGAATCACAGAATTTTCTAAACATCAACACATAGAAAAACGGATGAATCAAATGCATCTCATTGGATAGATCCAACTCACATGCCACCATTCCCCCACTTCTCACCACCTTATAGGTCCCCACACACCTAGGGCTCAATTTCCCTTTATTACCAAACTAGATCATACCTTTCATCAGATACACCTTTCAGTAGATCCAGTCACCTACGTGGAACTCAAGTTCCCTTTTTCTCAAATTGGAGTATGACTTTTGTCGGGTTTGGATTGTTTGTAATTTCCCCTTATGCTTTTAATTTTTTGTATACCATTCATTACCAAGTTTGTTCCTTTTAATTCCACATCACGGACTTCTAAGCACCTGATGGACAATTTATATCGTCTACCATACAATGCCTCAAATGGTTCTATTCCAATACTTGCATGAATGCTACTATTGTAGGTAAACTTGATAAGTGGCAAATGCTCATCCTAACTCCCCTAAAACTCTAACACAAAAATCTCAACATGTCTTCCAATGTTTGAATAGTCCTTTTAGCTTGCCCTCTGTTTGAGGATGAAAACCGATAATCAACTTTACCCTATTACCATCCCTTTTTGAAAAGACTTCCAAAAGTGAGATGTGAACCGAACTCCATTATCTGATATGATAAAAAATAGAATCCTATGCAACTACACCAACTCTTAAATATACAAAAGGGAATAATCTTCGGCACTAAATATAGTATTGACTTGTAAGAAGTAAGTCGACTTTGTCATGCTGTCAACTATCACCAATATAAGTAAAAATATTGTTTGATCTTTGGAAAACCCACTACGAAGTCCATGCTGATCTCTCCCTACTTCAAAAGAAGAATCATTAAGATTTATGAGCTTCTTGTATGATCAAACTTTTAAAAGTCACCATCATTGGGCACACATAACCTCCCTTGATATCATAATACACTATCTCCCCCTTGTGAGGAAACCTCTATCTTTCAATCCTTCACTAATGCTTTTAACTTAACCAAGCTAGGATAAAGGTCTTACTTAGCCTTAACGTCCTCAATAAAAGTTGATTTAGACCCATGAAGCACCATTGCATCACCGTTTATAGACTCACCAAAGATGTTCATAGGTTGGCTCGATGGGTGTCAAGTTGAGTGAGTTCGAAAACGGTGGTATAATAGTGCTTAATGGGCTCAAATATTCTTTTATTAATGAGTTTAAGTCTATACAAGACCTTGATCCCACCTTGGTTGAGTTGAAATCCTTAGTGAAGAGTGGAAAGATAGAGGTTTTCTCACAAAGGGAAGAAGGTGTACGCCGATATCAATGGAGGTTGTGGGTGCCCAATGATGGTGAGTTGAAAAGGTTGATCATCTAAGAGATCATAAATCTTCATATTCCATTCATCTTGGAAATACAAAGATGTATAAAGTTGAGTAAGATCTATTGGTGGATTGAAATGAAGAAGGACATTGCCTAATTTGTGTCTGAGTGTGCTAATTGCCACATGGTCAAGGTTAAATACTGAAGGTTGGGTGGCCTAGAATAAGACATCGATATTCCTACTTGCAAATGGAAAGATATCAACATATACTTCATAGTGGGTTTGCCAACAACCAAAAAGCATTTTTACTCCATACGGGTGATAGTTGACCACATGACAAAGTTGGCTCATTTCTGACCAATCAAGACTACATTCAGTGCTGAAAATTATACCTATTTATATATCCAAGAATAGGTAAGGTTGCATGGGATTCCACTCTCCATTATATCAGATCATGTAGTCTAAAGCACTCCTCACTTTTAAATGTCTTTTCAAAGGGGCCTTGGTTCTAAGATGAAGCTGAGTATCATTTTTCATCCCCAAACTGATGGGTAAGCCAAAAGGACTATTTAGACATCGAAAGATATGTTGAGAGCGTGTGTATTAGAGTTTATCGAGAGTTAGGATGAGCATTTTAGACTTATTGAGATTGTCTATAATAATAACTTTCATGCAAGTATTGCATGGCACCATTTGACGCATTATATAATAGACGGTGTAAATGCCCATCAGGTGGTTCAAAGTTGGTGAGGTGGAATTAATAGGACTGGGCTTGGTGATGTATTATATGGAGAAAATTGAAAGTATAAGGGAAAAATTATGAACAACCCAAAGCCAACAAAAGTCCTACTCCGATATGAGAAGAAGGGAACTTGAGTTCCAAGTTGGTGATCGGGTCTAACTAAAGGTGTCTCTGATGAAAGGTGTGACCCAGTTTTGTAAGAAAGGAAAAGTGAACCCTAGGTATGTGGGGTCCTATAAAGTGGTGAGAAGAGTGGCAAAAGTGGCATATTTGTTGGATCTACACAATGAAATGCATTCGATTCATCTGATTTTCCATGTATCGATGTTGAGGAATTTCATAGGTGATCTGGATTCCAGTATTCCTTTGTATGATATGAACATGAAAGAGGACTTGAGTTATGAAGAGGTACAAGTTGAAATTCTAAACTGACAAGTGAAAAATTTAAGGAACAAGAATGTTGAATCCGTCAAAGTACTTTGGAGAAATTAACAAGTCGAGGGTGCTACATGGGAAGTGAAAACAAATATAATAAAGCATTACTCGTATATATTCCACTCTACTAAATCCAAAGTGTTAAGAAATTCTTCCTAAGATCTCAAATTCAATGCATTTTAGTTTTCCATGATGTATGCACTTATTTCTATGATTATGGACTATTTTGAGACATGTTTTGAAATTAAGTTTTGAATTTTTTGTGAAATGATGTTTAACTTTTATTTTTGCATGCATACTGGGGTATAAGTTGATAGTTTACTCCATAGATCCTTCTTTTAAGTACATTTAGGTACGAATGTTCCCAAAGGGGAGATACTATAATGACCCCCTATTCCGTAGAATAAGAGTACAAAAAATTGGCTTGAAACAATGACCTACAGTCAAGTTTATGGGGGCGACTTATGGCCCGCAGGTTGTTATACAGTTCGTAGGTTTGGTCTTTAAACATAAAATTCAAGAAAGGGAAAAAGTTTCAAATATGGGATAACCCACGGACCAAGTGATGGCCTGTAGGATATATTATGGTTTTTAGATAAGGTCGTGAGAGAGACTATCAGATATAAAGGAGATTTGAAGTCTGACGGAATGTGACCTATGTGCTATGTTACTGTACGTGGTTTGACCTATGACCCATAAATAGGGTTTCGTAGATTTATTCCAGTAGTTTTAATAAGGTTAAGTTTGGTCGATTCTGTCATTCTTGTTCCTAAACTATCTCATTTTGGGATCGAAAAAGGGACCCTAAACCAGCCTTAAAGCCCTAGGTCTCTCATTCAATCCCTCATTCTTCCACTCTAAATTTTTCTAAGGCAATTATTCTCTTAAGAATAGGGTAAGGCAAGAGCAAGGGTTTCCAAGTTCTTCTCAAAGGTTGAATGTTTGATTCTCCCAAGTTCTCCCAAGGTATGTGAGTTGATTTATGGGTACCCTTCCATGCTTAAAGTTTTGTTTTAAGTATTTTAACTTTTCTTTAAGTTCCTTTAAGATATTATGCATTCTTATGATGATTTCATGGTGTTTTATGTTATTAAATGTTATTCATAATATCCTATGATATTTTACTAAGTATATACATATTTTGAGCTATTGCTGATGACCCCAATGATGGATTTTGATAATGATGAAGTGTGACCATTTTGGATGGTCCATAAAAAGAGAAATTTCCTCATGTTTTATGTCATTTATGGTTGTTCCATTTAAAAAAAGCCCAGCCTGCCTAGTTTCAAGTAATGTTTTGCATGATTTGTAATGGTGAGTAACACATTAAAGTTAAGTTTTAAGTTAAAGATTTTTCAAAGATATAAGCATTCAGACAATGCCTTGAAAGATAATTATGAAAGGTCCCTACTATGAAAGGATAATTCTCATGAAATGACCTCAAAAGTGCTCGAAAATGTGCTTCAGAAGTGCCCATAATCATAATTTTCATATTTCACAAAATTTATGCGTGACATAAAAAATTTGAATTCATGTTCGTTATCAGGGGAAAAATGAGTGGAGAATAGGTATAATCCAAATTTTAGAGGACCCGTAGTGAAAAACAAATTTCACAAAATTTCAAATTCCAAAGGCAATAAGCATTTTCCTGCCGATTATTTTTTATTTTCGGTCGAAGGACTTGGGGTCTTGGGCCTAAGCCTTCCCATGCTTAAAAACACCTATACTTAGTCATTACTCAACCCCACATCATTCAAGACATTCCCCAAAACCCTGTCTAACACTTAGACAAATATTTCATCCTAAATCAAGAGACAAATATTTCATCCTAAATCAAGGATTCCAAACTCATTTTGAATCTTAAGAAATTCATTCAAACCTCAAGTTCTCATTCAAATCTTCATCAAGAAAATCTCCAAGTTTTAGGTATATGGGTTTCAACCATTGGGTCCTTTCACCTATTGTGCCCAACCTTCCTTTTCATATAAATTGCATATTTTCAAGTTTATTAACTAATGGGTATTACTTATTATGGATTATGACTATAAACTACATTGGGGTTTTATGCAATGTTGTTCAACTATGCATGTTTTGAGTTATAAATCTAAAATCTACTGTGAGATTTGATGAGGGGGTTTTATGTACCTTGTTAGAGGATGTTACCAAGTGTTGGTAGGTGGATTTATATTTTTTTCTTACATATTTTCGCTCCTGAATCATATGATTGTGTACTAGCATGACACACCCTCCAATCGTTTGATAAAATTCCTTTTTAAGGATTCTTAAAGTTTTGATGATCTACTAGTTGATTTATGTCTCAAGTGATTTTTTGATGATTTTGGGCTTTCTAATGATGTGTTTAACTCATGAAAATGTTGATCACGTTGTAAAGCTAGATTAAACACTTTTCTTAAAGATTTTACTTCTTATGAGCCTTTGATGTTGATATTCATGCACGGGTAATGTTTGATGATAATCTAATCTTATTTTGAAGTTAGGCTCACCATTTGAGTTCAAAGATGTTTTAGAAATACTCGTGTCACGTTTATACATTCTTACGAAGTACAAAAGCTATTATTACTTCATATATTCCACTTGATTAGATTTAGTACCGATGGATTGAGTGATTGCTCTCTTTCCTTGAGTTATGTGCTACCATAAGATGAGGTTTTACCATTATAATACTAGTGGATCCATTTAGCATACTTTCTCTTTAGGTTCTTCCAAAAATTGGGTCGTTTTCCCATAAGGTGAAGTTTCTAAAGAAATCCTTTCTGAAATTAGGTTATGTTCCAGTAAGGAAGGTTACTTCATATGAAATTAGGTCATGTTATTATAACTTTGAAGTATGGTTTACCTTGGTAACTAGACCACCTCTTTATTAGTGAGGGCTAATCATTAGGATTCCAAGTTATAGTTCGCTTGGTCTTATTCTATGTCGGTTCAGGTCTCTTCCTACACATATATATTAAGTTCTATATAAGATAAATGATTTGCAAAGCATGTTTTACTTTAAGCATTGATAGTATATGTCATATTGTTATTATGCTATCTATTGCTTATAATTATGCATTTTGATTATGTTGCCCATTTCTTGTTGCATTGCAATCGATATACTTAGTACATTCAAAAGTTCGAGGACACTATATACTTTCTATTGTAATTTCTAAAACTCCTTGATGTTGATATTTGACATTATGAGGGTGAGTTCGAAAAGTTTCTTAGCCCTCGCTCCATTCTAAGTTTAGTGGAGTTATTGGAATATTATGATGTATCTATGCTATGAGCTTGACTCTTTATGTTTTTATGATATCAAAGATTTCCCTTAGTCCCTTTATCCCTATTTTGACTATGTTATTGTCATTTAATTACTTTCGCGATCAAGGATGTGTGTATGTTATGCTAAGAGGCTTGTTTGGGCTCCCTTTGGGTTTCCCATTCACCATGTCACATCTAGGCCCAAGGTACTGGTCATGAAAGAAATGGAATTAAAGCACTAGGTTGTTAATGGTCCTCGCAATCTAACACACCATGTCGATTAGAGTCTTATTCATGGTTATGAAGCATGCTACAACTATGAATGGGAGGCCATGAGCCATTTTAAGAAATGTTTCCCTTCTTCATGGTCTATGTCATGAAAAGAGAAGTTAAGGTAAGGTTTTCCACTCACGAATGTTATTTCCTATTCTAGATCCTGTCAATTCCAAAAGAAAGAAGAGCCCGTACATCCCAAGAGCAACTAGCTCCTCCTGCTCCTCAAGGTCCTCAATATGGAGGATTAGTTCATAAAGAATTTAAGGATGCTATTACTACGTTAGCTCAAACTGTGACTAATCAAATCAACCAAGCAGACCAAGTTCCTCATTCTTCTACACCGGCTTCATAGGTGCGAGACTTTACTATGATGAACCCGCCAGAGTTCCATAGGTCTAAGGTGGATGACGATCCTTAAGAATTTATTGATGAGGTGTATAAGGTGTTAGCTATTATGAGGGTTAGATCGGAAGAGAAGACGTAGTTAGCGGCTTACCAACTCAAGGGGGTGGCTTAACTATGGTTTACCCAATGAAAAAAGGAGAAGGGAAACAACAAATGTCATCCTTTGGGAAGAGTTCAAAGTGGCATTTCTCAGCTGATTCTTCACCCTTGAACTATGGGAGGCCAAGATAATGGAATTTATAAATGTAAAGAAAGGGTTTATGTGTGTGAGGGAGTATTCCCTCAAGTTCAACAAACTCTCCAAGTATGTTCGACAATTGGTGCCCGAGCTGAAGTCTAGGATGAACAAATTTGTGATGGAGGTATCCGACTTGGTTAATGAGGAGTGTTGTGCCGCCATTGTTGATAAGTGATATGGATTTATCCCATCTCATGACTTATACTGAACAATTGGATGGTGAAAACCTTAGAAAGAGAAGGACTATTGAGGCCAAGAGGGTCCATTTTGAAGGTGAGTTTCAAAATTCGAAGGGTGGCCAATTTTCTCAAGGCCACAAGTGTCAAAGGCAAGAGTCATCCAATACTTCCAATGAGGGGTTTGGTAATGGTAGGGTTCCAAATCAAAGATTCAAAGGAGGTGATAAGGGGGTGAATAAGCTTAGATTTCGAAAGTATGAAAAGGCCATAGTGGCCTATGTTTGAAGAAGTCTAATGCTTTCTTTGGTTAGGGTGGATTTAGGGACAAAGTTAGTGGTTCTCCTCGTGCTCAACCAAAAGGTAGAGGTGATGGTCCTCAAGGCCAAGGTGCTAATATGGGCTAAGGAGAAAGCGAAGGTCATTAAGGTGGTACTCCAAGGCATAATCTATTTTATGCCTTTTAAGGGAGGCAAGGATGAGATAAGGCACCCGATATTACTATCGGTATGTTGAAATTTCCTTTTGACTTAGATGTGTATGCATTGATAGTCAAGATGCCACTATTTCCTTCATTATTTATTTTATTGCTAGTGGGCTACAAGTGTGTTCCGATTGTTAGGTGAACGTTATGAAGTGTCCAACACATTGCTGAGTCTTTGGTTGCTAGAAAAGTTCATAGAAATTGTCTCGTGGTCATATTGTATTAAGTCTTGCCTTGAAATTCTGTTGATCTAGATATGGTGGATTTTGACATCATTCTGGGATGGATTACTTACATACATATCATGTCTCCATTGATTTTTGAACTCACAGAGTTAAATTATAATTTCACAATGAACCCATCATTGAGAGGTGGATTGTAGAGTGGTGGTGAAGAGATAGGTTCATTTTTCATCTTAAGGTCCAATTGATCTCTAAGGGATTGCATTTATCATCTTTTAATAGTAGAAATGTTGAACCTAATATCCTCCCTATTGAGTGGATTCTGGTGTTCAATGAGTTGTTGATGTCCTTTCCAATATTTTAAATTTAAAGTAGTGTCTTTTAGTTTGTCTAATGCACAGCCATGTCTATAGGTCTCATTACTAGGGTCTCTAAGCCCTACCTTGATATGTTTATGGTGGTCTTTGGTAATGATATCTTAGCTTATTTTCGAAAGTAAGGGAGAGCATTTGGACCATTTGAGGGTGATATTATGAGTTTTGAGGAGTACGAGATTGCTTGCTAATTATGGAAAGTGTGAATCTTTAGGTTGACGAAAGGGTGGTTGGAGAAGTTCACCAATTGATTAGGTTGGGTATAAGGTTGTCTGAAGTTGAGAATGGTAGTGTAGTGGTTTTGATGGTTCAGAATCTTCTTTGGTTGAGGAGGTCTAGTTAATCAAGGCATTGATTCCGCTTTAACAGAGTTAGAGGTTTTGGTGAGGCATGGTAGAGTGGAGGTTTTCTCCCTAGGGGGAGATGGTGGATTTTGGTGCCAAGGTAGACTATGTTTGTTTAATGTCGGCACATGGGTTTAAGGTTTGTAGGTCCTTATAGGGTTACGAGGAGAAATTGGTAAGGTTGCATAAGGATTGGAGTGTGGGCATGGTGAAGGATAATTTGACATATGAGGAGGTTCCAATATAAATCTTAGGTATACAAGTGAGAAGGTTGAGAGACAAGGATGTAACTTGTCAATGTTCTTTGCAGGAATTGACAAGATGAAGGAGTCACTAAGGAAGCCAAAGTGGTCATAAAGGAGTGATATTAGTACATCTTTCACTCTACTCAAGCCTAAGATAACAACTAAGACATTCATGTGATTCCAAGTCTTAAGTTTCAACCCTCATGTCATTTGCATACATTATTGTTTATATTGACAAATTCTTTTGACACTTATGTTGAGATTTTTGAAAGGATGTTTAAGTGTATCGTTGCATTTTTTGTGGGCTGAAATTATCTTGATTACTACTCTTATATATGTTTCTTTGACATTCGGGGAAGAATCTTCCCAAGGGGAGATATCAAAACAACTGTAAAAATGTTTGAAAATGTACCTCGACAGTGCCTATAATCATAATTTTTATGTATCTCACAATCTGTGTGTGACATCAAAAAACCAACTACATTTTCATGATCGGGATGCCAAATTAAGTAGAAGAAGGTGTAACCTAAATTTTAGAGGACCTATAGTAAAAAATGAATTTCACAAAATTTCAAACTCCATAGGCAGTCTACCTTGTGCCGCGACGTAGAGCCATCATGGACTAGTACATTTCCCATCATGGACAAGTACATTTCGCTACCATGCTTTTTTTTATTTAGGTCCAAGGCCTTAGGGTCTTGGGCCTAAGACTTCCTATTGGAAAAAACACCTGTACTTAGTCATTTTTTAACCCAATATCATTAAAAATATTTTCCAAAACTCTCTTTAACACGTAAACAAATATTTCACCCAAAGTCAAGGGTTCCAAACTCATTCCGGATCTCAAGAAATTCATTCAAGCCTCAAGTACTCATTCAAATCTTTATCAAGGAAATCTCTAAGTTTGAGGTATGTGGGGTTCAACCTTTGGTTCCTTTCACCCATGGTACCTAACTTTCCTTTTCATATAAAATGTATTTTTTCAAATTGATTTACCAATGAGTATTACTTATTATGGATTATGACTATAAACAACATTGGAGTTTTATGAAATGTTGTTCAACTATGCATGTTTTGAGTTATAAATCTAAGATCCATTGTGAAACTTGATGAGGGGTTTTGATGTATCTTATTAGGGGATGTTACCAAGTGTTGGTGGGTGGATTTGCATTGTTTCTTCTTACATGGTCACAATTGAATTGCATGATTTTGTACTAGCATTATACACTTGCCAAAAGTTTGATAAAATACCTTTTCTAGGATTCTTAAAAGTTTTTATGATGTATTGGTTGATTTTTGTGTAAAGTGACTTTATAATGATTTTGGGCTTTCTAAAGATGTGTTTAATTCATGAAATATTGATGATTTTTTAAAGCCAGATTAAGCCCTTTTCTTAAAGATTTTACCTCTTGTGAGCCTTTGATGTTGATGTTAATGCAAAGGTAATGTTTGATGATGATCTAATCTTGTTTTGAAGTTAGGCTCACCATTAGAGGTCAAAGATGTTTTAGAGCTACTCATGTCATATTTCTATGTTTCTTACGAATTATTAAAACTTTGATTACCTTATATATTCCATGGTTTTATATTTAGCACTGATGGATTGAGGGAGTGCTCTCTTTCCTTGAACTATGTGCCACCACAGGATGAGGTTTTACCCTTATTTTACTAGTGGATCCATTTAGCATACTTTCTCTAGAGGTTCTTCTCAAAATTTGGTTGTAGTCCCATATGGTGAAGTTTTTAAAGAAATCCTTTCTGAAATTGGGTCATGTTCCCATAAGGAAGGTTACTTCATATGAAATTGGGTCATGTTCCCATAAGTTTGAAGTATGGTTTATCTTGGTGAGTAAACCACCTCTTACCGGTGAGGGGTTATCATCAAGATTCTAAGTAGTAGTTTGCTTGGTCTTATTCTATGTCGGTTGAGGTCTTTTCCCATACTTATATATTATGTTGTATGTAAGATGAATGATTTGCAAAGAATGTTTTACTTTAAGCGTTGATCGTGCATGCTATATTATTATTATGCTATCTATTGCTTATAGTTATGCATTTTCATTATGTTACATATCTCTTATTGCATCGCTTCCTACATTTTTATACATTCAAACATACTAATGCATACTCAATGCCTACATGATGTTACCATGTAGGAACCGGAGCTCCATTTGGCTATCCTCGTCCATGTGGCTAGTTTGACATCTTAAAGAAAATCTTAGTGAGTCCTCAAGTAGGAGGACATTGTCTACTTACTCTTGTTATTTCTAATCTTTATGTTGATATTTGATATTATTAGGGTGAGCCCCAAAAGTGTTTTGGCCCCTTTCCATTCTACATTTAGAGGTATTGTTCGAATATTATGATGTATCTATGCTATGACCTTGACTCTTTATGTTTGTATGATTTCAAATATTTCCCTTAGTCCTTTTACCCCTATTTTAACTCTCTTATTGTTGTTTAATTGCTTCTGTGACCAAGGATATGTGTATAATATGCTAAGAGGCTTTTTGGGGTCCCTATTCATCCTGTCACATCTAGGCCATAGGTCCGAGTCATGACATCTCACTTTGTGGTTCCTAAGTTTGAGCAACTCCATGATTGATACTTATGATTCCAAGTTATATTGTAAAGATTCTGTGGATGGCTTAGCACTGAGTGGACTTGACATTGAATTCATTTCTTTAGTTAAAGCATGACCCGTTAAAGCTAAATCTCAAGTTCTCTAACTATGTGCCACAATTGGAACCCTTGTAGGCTAGGCTAGTATATCCACTTAGTCCATTTATGTTATTAAGATGCATGCAAAATTTACAGAGTTCCACCCGGCAAGTTGTCTGCCTGTGCCAATGTAGGGGGTTATATTGGATTCCATGTAGTAGCTCATATGGTCTTATATGTCGGTTGAGGTCTTCCTTGATAAGTTTATGATCCTATGATATGTTTTCATTACATGTGCTTTCTCATGCATTGACTCTTATTCATATTGAGCTATATTCCTTATGCATGCTTAAGCTCACTTTAGGTATTTGTCATCTCATATGTACTTCTATGTTATATTTATGAATGATGGCATTAAAATTTTATACAAGTATTGTATCTTATATACTTAGAACATTACAACTTACTAATGTATATTCTACCTGTATAATTTAACCATGTAGGGATAAGCATTTCTCCACCGATTCGAGGCTAGTATTTAGTATTCAAGAATAGAACTGTTATTTATGGTGAGCTATTAGTTTGGGATAGTACCATTTTCCTTCTAGATTGTATTTTGTATTTTGAGATGATGTATTTTTAGCCTTTTGAGGCATCTACTTTCTATGTTGCACAATTATGGAGTCTTTCTATTTGATAAAAGAGATAGTCACCAATTTCGTCCATCAATGTATTAGTTGGTATGCTTATGGGCAAAGTGTGTTAGTTATTCTTAATGCTTTTTAATGTTGTTTAATTGCTTAAAATGGCTCTGTCACAACCCAAAATGGATCACAACTAAATGGAGGCTAAAATAAAGTGGAAACCATCTCAACATAATATATCAAATCTTTCAAAATCTCGAGTCATGAGTACAAGAGCAACTAAAGAAACATAGAAGTGTAAATACACATGTCTCAAGTGAAATACAACATTTCTCATAAAATTTGATATAAGTATAAAAAGAAAGTACAGGAAATCCCAAGGATCCACAACGACTTGAAGTTTGAGCCTCACTAGTATGATCCGGATGAATAGAGAAAAATCCAAAATAGTGAATTAGCTTCCCTGTGCAGTTCCCTATGCTCAAACTATATAGATGAAACAGAGTAGGGGTGAGTACCCCAAAATGTATCTAGTAGGTTCAACCAACTGTGTAAGAGATACTAAAACAAGCATGTAATAACGAGAACCGTATCCTTATATCCAAAAATGTTAGTGGACAATACAATATACACATTACCACTGAGCTAAGAAATTATCAAGTACCCATAAATACCATATAACCATAATGTGAATATGAACACAACTCATCAATCCAAATACTAAGTGTGTCACGACCTTACCGTTTGCACACGGTCAAGTAATATCATATGCCACAACCTTGCCACCTGTCTATGGTCAAGAGTCATAGCTAATTCCCAAACCATCATCATGTTTTAGATAATCATAATTATATCATATAGTCAAGAGTATCAATAATATCGGACCTTATTCGTCTCAAGTATACAAAAACATCAATAATATCGAACCTTACCAGTCCTCAGTACAAGAATATCAATGATATCCAACTTAACTTTTTCCAAATATACTAATATATCAATAATACCAAACTATGCTTGTCCTAATTACACAAGCATATCAATAATACCAAACCTAACATATCCCAATGATTCTTATAAGTCACATTTAGTCACCTTTGATCTTAAGTCATCATTATTCCATCATATTCCATCTCAGTTCATCAATAAGATCAAAATTATATCACAATACCGCTTAACCGAAATCACTTTGATCAATAACTCAAATTCAATCCCAAAAGGTTAGCCAAACCTACCTCGATGCCAAAACTGCACTCGGACAAGCTTTCAATCAACTCAAGTCCTTAAATCTATCCCTAATTGATCAACCACTATCAATGATAGATACTACTCATACATATATTGGCATAAATTAGGATTAAGGGTAAAACTATCAAATTTAGGGCTAAAATTCGAGGTTCTCGAATCTGAAAATAACTTTAATCAAGTTCTATGCGAAAAGGGGAGTTCATAGGAGAAAATCCCATTAAAATCATGCTTAAATTTAATGGGAAGTCAATATTTGAAGTTTGAAAAATATAGTCCAAAAATCCCCAAGTTTGGGGTTCAAGTCAAAGACAAAACTCAAGATAAAACTCATAAAAATGATTAGTTTAGTGTTAGAAATACTTACCCGACAAAAATCTTCGAAAACCTCTCTTTGAAATTGCCTCAAAGAGCTTGGAAGTTCGAAAATATATTAAAAATAGTGTTTTACGAGTTTATAACTGTCTAAGCATAAAAATTACTCAGTGATCGCTGAGCCCATACTGCGAATACAGAGACCAATCAGGCCCCAATATGGCAAACACGGCACGCAGTCCACAAATTTGAAGCTCAGCAGATCCATACCCTCCAGAAATAGTGATTCGGACTCAATGGAATCATCAAAAAGCAATTTCAAGGCCTCCTCATTGCATTTACCAATGCAAGTCAATAAACCTAGTTTAAAACTCTAAATACCAAAAATGCCTTCGGCAACTCCAAAAATTATTCTCAGACCATTTGTAGCATTAGTTTCACCATTAGAAACTAGTGAAACTGTCAAAATTTTGATCTAAGCTTTCGAACTTCGAATGTTGACCAAAGTTAAACTTTGGTTCTAGAAATGACTAAAATCACAACTTTAAGCCTAAAAATCTCTTTTCAACTCTGAATTCAGTTCTGTAACTACTTATAGTTCAATTTTGATGTTTTGGAGCTAATAGAATTGACAAATCTCTGATTCGACACTCAACACTCAAAATGACACAAAACTCACTTTTTCAATAACTTATGCTTCCAAAAATGCAAAAAATCATACTTTCAACTTTTAAAACTGACGATTTGAATTCCAACCATCTATATCATTCAAATTATGCCCAAAGCAACTTATGAAATGGTAAAACAATAATTTTCACAAATAGGACCAAAAATGAACGACCAGGTCATACATCATTCACCACTAAAAATAATATTCATCCTCGAATATAAAGGAAAAGGAGGTAACTGAAGCCTCAAAAAGGCTGGGATATCTGGCCCGCATATCAGAATCCAAATCTCAAGTAGCCTCATCAATAGAACTGTGATGCCACTGAACCTTCATATAAGGTATATCTTTGGTTCTCAATCTCCGAACCTGCCTGTCCAATATAGCTATAGGTTCCTCTTCAAAGGACAAATCTGGACCCAACTCAACAGTCATAAGAAATCACATGAGACTCGTCAAAAATGCACTAGAAGAGTAGAGCAATATGAAAAATAGGATGAAGAGAAGATAATCTCAGTGGTAAAGCAAACTCATAGGATACCTCACCAACTCTCTTCAAATTATCAAATGGGTGTATGAATCTAGGACTAAGATTGTCCCTCTTCCCAGATCTCATTACACCCTTCATGTGGGAAACTTTTAGCCAAATACTGTCACCAATAGAGAACTCAAGAGGCCTAACCCTCGTATCAACATAATTGTTCTAGCGAATTTGTGCTGTCATAAGTCTATGCTTAATCAATTGGACCTAGTCCATTGCATCTTGCAACAAATCAACACCCAACTGCTCAACTGAACCTAAATAAAATAATCCAATGGCTAATCTACACCTTTATCCATACAAGGCCACAAATGGTGCCATCTTTATGCTTAAGTAGTAACTGTTGTTATATGCAAACTCTGCCAAGGGAAAGTGTTGGTCCCGCCAGGCCTCAAAATTAATAACATAGTCCCTAAGCATGTCCTCTAACACCTAAATGGTGCATGTTGACGGACCATCAGTCTGAGGGTGAAAATCTAAACTCAAATCCACTTTAGTACCCAAGCCATACTCTAGAGTCTGCCAAAAGTGAGAAGTAAACATAGACCCTTCGTCTAATATTATAAATACTGGTGCACCATGCAAATCTAATAATATCCCAAATATATAACTTAGACACTATTCCATACTATAGCTAGTCTTTTTTGATATAGAGTGTGCCAACTTGGTCAATCGTTCAATAACCACCCAAATTGAATCAAACTTGTTTTATGCCATGGGCAAACCCATAACAAAACTAATAGTCACTCTTTCCCACTTCCATTCCGAATGGGCATCCTTTGTATTGAACCACCGCGTTTTTTATGCTCATACTTCACCTATTGATAATTTAAAAACTTTTCCATGAACTCGGCTATGTCTCTCCCCATACTAAATCACCAATAATATTGTTTAAGACCATGATACATCTTAGCCACACCTGGCTAGATGGAACATCTAGCGCAATGGGACTCCTCTAATAGGAATCTCACCTAATCCCCAACTTTAGGCACAAAAGCTCTGACATTAACCATCAGAACACCATCAGAATCAATAATACCCTCCTTGTCTTCACCACTCAACACTTTGTCATGAATCATGCATAATTTGGGGTCCTTAAATGGATGAGCACATATCTGATCAAATAAAGAAGATCTAGCCTAATAAATGCCAAAAGAATCTAAAGAGGAGAAATGTCCAAACAGATCATATGCCTAGCAAGTGACTAAACATCTAGAGCTAAGGGTTTCTCATCACCCCTGAAGAATGCTACAATCCCCATACTAGTAGCCTTCAAGGTCAAAGCATCTGACACCACATTAGCCTTCCCGAGGTGATACAGAATAGAAATGTCATAGTCTTTAACTAACTTCAATCACCTACATTGTATTATGTTCAAATTAGGCTGAGGAAAGATAGATTTCAAACTCTGGTAGTTTGTAAAGTTCTCACAATGCACACCATAAAGATAATGTCACCAAAACTTCAACATGAACACAATTACAGCCAACTCCAAGTCATGGGTAAGGTAGTTTCTCTTATGCACCTTCAACTATATAGAAACATAGGCTATCACCCTTCCCCTTTGCATCAATACACCACCTAAACCCACTTATGAAGCATCATAATATACAATAAATGGAACTCCCTTCTCAAGTAAAGCAGGAATAGGTGTTGACGTTGATGATGGTCATGCTCCAATAAGAAAGCGATCACTATTAGTAATTAACCTAATTGATGTTAGGGTTTAATCTACAAGGAATACAGGGCTTGACTACAGAATTTCACTACTAATCATTTTTAGTATCTATAACTAAAATCTCTAAAAGGGGATGAGGATTATGTGATTCAAAAACAACATAAAATAAATGCTAACCAGAATACAAAAAAATGCTCAATTTTGGGAACAACTTGGGAATTTTGTTCCTCATTGTTCGTTGACTCAATTACCCTAGATAATATAACTATGGTTAGGGAACTGCATGTTGGATTGTAACTTAGGTTCTTCCAGCCATCTTGTGAAGGTGAAGGTCGAATTTCACCATGGCGCTTGGTCGGTTACCATGGTGTGCCAACTAGCTATTACCTATTATCCCAATCAACCTCTCGTTGGTCAGGTTTAGTCGATTAGATGGCAACATATCAATCGAATACTGTCATCTGTTTCTCTTTTTCTATTTGTCACTGCTTCGATCGGGATGGTGATAGTAGGCAGGGTTTGGTGTTGGACACCGCCAAACAACATTAATCATGAAGGAAAATAGACAATACATGAAAAGGCCTAATCATAAATATGCACGAAACCTAGGTCATTTCAAGTCAACTACCCATGGTTCCCACAACCCTAAGTTGTAGGTGCTTAGCCACTCATGGCTAAAGTAAAACACACAAAAATGCAAATAAGAGACATAGTTGAGAGTTTCACCAATAACAATGAAGGAAATACACACCACAAGTTTCCTACCCACAAGGATGATTGATTAACAATGCATGCAAAGCAAGATTTGCAATTTACCAACATGATTTCTTCCTGACAAAATAAAAAAACTACTCTAAAACCTAAGAAAAACTTCAAAAATATCTTGGAGTAGTGTCTCCGGTCCCCTCAAAATAACCTAAATTAAACCTTACATAGTGTGTACAAAATAACCCTAAAATTTGCATAGAAAAGACAACTAGCTGTTGATAAGTTTCACAGTTACAACTCGTAGGGAACCAATGAGTCATAATCGGGGTCTCATATCAGAATCATAGCATCTTGGGATGAACTGGTATGGCCCATAGGTTTGAGTCATTGCTTGGACTATGAATTGTATGTTGATCTCACAGCCTTGGTCTTCAGTTTTCTTGGTCCAACATTTTGGCTCTTTGATTCTTGCTATGAGTTCACCTATATGACATAATGACATAACCTATAACTCGTAGTATGAGCTATGACTCATAGGTTGGATCCTATGGCCTATGCTTCAGCAAAATCTACAACTTTTCTTCAAAATCCATCCAACCTAACATTTTTGCAGGATTAACACAAAAATACATCAAAACACTAAAAAGTCGCTTTGAGAAAACACAAAATCCATTGTACTAAGCACCAAATGTGTTGTATTATGACAACACGTCAACACCCACAACATAAAAAATTGTTGATTGTCCTCAAGCGATAACTCAATCTACACCAACAAAGCAAAATACATAGTAACTAGACTAATGGCATACATACTAACTTCTCTAATTTAGGTACCCAACGACCATTCTCAAAACAAGATTGTAAAATTATTTAGCATACAGGAATATAATGGGATACCTGGCAATCCAACCATGATAAGCTAAGGAGTATCAACCTTCCACAATCACTAGCGTAGTCATATGCTAGTCAAGTAGTGCAAATGCCCTCATTAGAAAGAAGTCCCCTATACTCACTCAAGCACATTCAGAAATCAGGGACTGAGGATGCATTCTCAGTCTCACAATTGAAATTCATGCATAATGACTAACACCATAAGCTTGCCCATACACTCATTTTTTGGTGTGGTTCAAAAGTTGATTGGGATCACTTTATGACTTATTGGCTTGTAACATGGGCTCTGGGGGCTTTGGTATGGTATTTTGGGCAAATAGTGACTAAAAGCTATCCTTAAACCATGTTTACCAATAATTTTTATTTTCATACTCCAACCGTTTCACCAACTCCTCCCTTATTTCCCCCTTTTTAAGCTTTCCCAAGCTTATTCTTTCACTCTTCAGTTGTACCTTCATTTCGAACTCATTTTTTCTTAATCTTTTCAACTTAAGGCACTCTTTTTCTTTCTTTTTATTCACCTGGCTCATGATTATTCATTTTCTTTCTTTTCAATTCAACTAACTATCTTATTTTTGTTACTTTACCATAATAAGGGTCACCCTCAATTTAGGCTTTTATCTTAAAGTGAAGTACATAATATCTATTCCTCAAACCAAGGCCACCAATACAGCCACCCTCAACTTAGGCTCTTAGCCTCAATCAAGGTTCACATGCTCAAGAATAGATTAGGGACAATATCAGGGTATTTCAGCAAATGAGGTGAGGTTAGTAAGGTGTAAAGAAAAAAAATAAGTACATGAGAAGCTCAAACATTTGGAACAAGAGATTCGCTAGTTCATTTGGTAGGTCATATAGGAAAAACCCTAGCTTACTATTAATACGAAGGCCTAAGATCACTTCCAAATCAACTAATTCACCAAACTAATCTTAGAATACTAGGGCATATTCTAAGTCCATATAATGATACGTAAATACATCAAAATAATCTCACACACATGGCATTTGCATACACAATCAAGTATAGACTCACAGGTCATGCTTTCAGTCTCAGCTTACCTTCACAATATCAGAACAAACATTGCCATATTCTCCAAAAAAGTATGAATGCATCAATAATCACAACCTCAAAAATTTTGAGGGGTACCTAATTTTGCATCAAAAGTTTAAAGAAAACCTAAGAACTATATATATGCCAAAAGATATTATTACTATACATTTACAAATTATCTATACTTCCTAAGACATGCCAATTCAATAAAAACTTAAACATCCATAAGGAAAAAGAAACACGGCGAGAAAACCTTGGGATCAAAAATAGGAAACGTTATGGACTTGAGGCTACTCAAACTTCACCTTAATCAATAATTTCCACCACCCCACCAAAAGATAATACTTTGTGCTAAAGTAAAGACAAAAACAAAAAGATGCAAGGGGAGTACCTCGGGTGGCCTCCCAAGAAGCACCTGGTTTAATGTCGCAACATGACTTTGTCATCCTTCTTCATCAATAATCATCTAGGGATAACACCTCGCTCTTGAACTCATCCGAGTGTTTCATGAATTAGCGAATATCAAACACAACCTCAGCATCATTCACCCTAAATCGATGTTGGCCCGGATTCATATCCACTAGTGTCATCCTAATGTCCAGAAAAGGTCTCCCCAAAATAATAGGTTCCTTAAAGTCAACCTCGCAGTCAAAGATCATGAAATCCACCAAAAAAATGAATTTATCTACTTTAACAAGCATATCAAGCAAGATTTCCTCAGGTTTCATTATTGTTCTATTGGCCATGAGCAACCTCATTCTCATAGGGGTAGGGGTGCTAAGTCCAAGCCTCTTGAAATGGCAAGAGGCATTAGATTGATGCTATCCCCCAAATTGCACAATGCTCTTGTGAATTCAACATCACAAATAGTGCAAGGGATGCTGAATAAGCCAGCAACCTCACACTTTTGCACTAGGTATTTGTTCATGATTACACTTCATTGTTGGAGCTCTTCTAATAGCTCTTAGCTCAAAGTGTGTTTCTTTATTACCAAATCCTTTATATATTTGTTGAATCTGGGCATTTCTCTAAGGCTTCCAAGAGAGGAATGTTGATAGATAGTTGTTTTAACATCGACAAGAATTGCTTGAACTTACCATCTTCTTCCTTCTTCTTAAGCCTTTGCGGGAAAGGAACAGGTGGTTTTCTGATTGATTTGGCTTTCTATTGCTTTCTCACCTCTTGGTCCTCTAGTCCCTTAATCCATGGAGTTTCCTCCTTACTCATTACCTTACTATCAATGGCTCTTTCATCAATTTCATCATTAGGCATAGAAGGATCCATGGTGCTTTTGCCATTTTGAGTCATCATGACAATGCAATGCCTTTCATTCTTAGGGTTTTGAATCGTGTTGCTTGGTAAGGTGCCCTTCTAGTGTTGGTTCAATTGTGAAGACATTTGTTTGGACTTTTGTTCAAGTTTCTTGATTGCCACGGAATGAGACTCAATTTTTTAACTTATACTTGAAATATCGATCTTCATCCCCTTCAAAGTCTCATCATGGTGATCCGCCCTCTTTAACAATTTATCAAACATTTCTTCAATCCTTGAACTACTTGATCAGGCACATGGTTTTGTGGTGGTATACAGGGAGCATTTCTGCAGCCTTCTCTTCAGTAGACGTCTCTTTCATAGCATCCACCCCTATTATCTCTATATGCCCCTTCTCGATTGAAGTTCCAACCTTGATTCTTAGAACCTTGTCTCCAATAATCTGAGTTGGATCCTTGGGGCTTGTTCCAGAAACCCACCGCTTGGTTGCTCACAAAGCATGCATCCTTATCAAAGAATTGATCATCATAAATCTGAATCTTTTGGAGTTAATGGGTTACCACTTGTACACTCGCTTGATTTTGCTTTAAAACCAAGTCTATGCGCATATGGAGTTGCGCAAATTGTTCAATGATCTCTTCATTCACCTTTGCTTGCCCATTATTTGTGGTAACCGTATAAGAGGTATTTGTTATACCCCTCTTACTTTGGCCCTATGCTCGGTTGGTCTTCACTACTTGTTCCATTCTCTCAGCGACAAGTTGAAATGGTTAATCAAGAAAAACACCGCCCATGATTGTGTTGGCACATGCTTTGCTATCATCATCAAGTGTTCTATAAAAGATCTCATCCAAAGCATCATCAACAAACTTATGATTGGGGGCCATTCTCAAGCATTTGGTGAATATCTCCCATGTAGTGCTAAGAGAGTATCCAGGCAATTAAACAAAGTTGTTAATTTAGTCCTTAAGCTTCTGTTTCTTTGACCTTGGGAAATATCTTTTGAGAAATACCCTCTGTAGCTCAGCCTAACTCATGATGGTACACGGAGAAAGCTCAGACAATCATATGGCTACATTGCTAGTCGATGACAATGGAAACACCCTCAATCCAATAGCATCAATAGAAATATTTTGTGTCCCCATGACACTTTTGCACAAAAACACAACATTTTTGAGATGACAGTGGGGATCCTCTGACAGTAGCCTTGTTAATATGCCATGGTTTTGGAGCATTTGGGGCAATCCACTTGAGACTGTGAACTTAGCATCTACTAGTAGAGGGGGCAATACTATAGAACCAGTCACATCCATCTCCATAGGGTTCAGTCGGTATTGGTTCCAACCATAAGCATTCCCATTGAAGTCCCTAAGCTATGGTCTGTTATCCCTTAGTAGATTCTCCTCTCCTCTTATATCCTTATCATTTAGATTTATCTTTTCCTCAACCACAACATCTTTGTTCACTTGAGCCATTCTTCTGAAAAGTTTATAGATCTCCAAATTTATTGCAGCTAAAGGTTCACTTGTCTCTTTGTGTTGGGCTTACAACCTGGAACACCCTGCAAGTAAATTTAAACATAAAAACAAAAGGCAAAAGTAAAATACACAAGATTCTAGAAATCAACACTAGAATTAACTAATAGTGAAATCAAATCAAACTTAGCTATATTCCCCCACAACAGCGCCATAATTTTATAATGATGGTCACGCTCCAATAAGAAAGTGGTCACTATCAATAATTAACCTAACCGAGGTTAGGGTCAAGTCCATAGGGAATATAGGGCTTGACAACAGGATTTCACTACTAGTCATTTCTAGTATCTATAACTAAAATCTATAAAAAGGTTTTTTTTTTGTGATTGAAAAACAACATAAAATAATGCTAACTAGAATAAGGAGACATGCTCAATCTTCGAAACAACTTGGGAAATGTGTTCGCTATGGTCCTTTGACTCAATTACCCTAGATAACATAACTATATTTAGTGAATCACATGCAGGATGGTAACTTTGGTTCTTCCTGACCTCTTGTGAAGGTGAAGATCGTATTTCACCACGGCGCTTGGTAGGCTACCATGGCGTGCCAACTAACCATTATCTATTGTCCTAGTCAACCTATCCTTGGTCAGGTTTGGTCCATTAGATGGGAACATATCAACCAAATCTTGTCATCTACTTTTCTTTTCCTATTCATCATTACCTTGGTTGGGATCATGATAGTAGGCAGGGTTTGGTGTTTGCTGCTATAAAACAACATTAACCATGAAGGGAATTAACCAAAACATGCAAAAACCTAATCATATATATGCACAAAACCTAGATTATTTCGAGTCAACTACCTATAGTTCCTACAACCCCAAGTTGTGGGTGCTTAGCTATTTATGGCTAAAGCAAAACACATAAAAATGTAAATAAGAGACAGTTGAGAGTTTCACCAATAACAATGATGGAAATAGGCACCACAAGTTGCAAACCCATAAGGTTGATTAATCAACAATGCATACAAAGCAAGATTTACAATTTCCCAAAATGAGTTTTTCAAGAACGAACGAATGAACTACTCTAAAACCTAAGAAAAGATTCAAAAATATCTTGGAGTAGTGTCTCTAGTCGCCCCCTCAAAATAACCTAACTTAAACTATATATAGTATGTACAAAATGACCCTAAAATTTGAAGAGAAAAGATAGTTGGCAGCTGATAAGTTTCACAGTTATGACTCGTAGGGGAACCTACAAGTCATAGTCGGGGTTTTATATCAGAATCTTGGCATCTTAGACTGAACTAGTACAACCCATAGGTATGAGTCATTGCTTGGGCTACGACTCGTATGTTGATCTCGTAGTCTAGATCTTCAATTATTTTGGTCCAGCATTTTAACTCTCTAATTCTTGCTAGAGTCCACGTGTATGAGTCATAGAGTGTCTTATGACTCATAGCCTGGACCCATAGGAGTGACCTCCACTTGGCAGATTTCTGATTTTTCATCTTTGATTCTTGCAATGACAAAACCTATGACTTGTAGTGTGAGCTACGACTCGTAATGTGAGATACAACTCGTAGGTTGGCTCATATGGCCTATACTTCAGCAAAATCTACAACTTTTCTTCAAAATTATGCCAACCTAACTTTTCTGCAAGATTAATACAAAAACACATCAAAACACTAAAAAGTCGCATTGAGAACTCACAAACCACCTTGTTTTAGGCATCAAATATGCCTTATTCTGACAGCACATCAGAAGTCCACAAATCCTTGAGCTTTAGGAAGCTCAACTAACAATATTTAACCACTAAAATGCCATAACCTTCTGAGTCAATCTAGTCAACTAGGCAGCTATAGATGATAAACCCAGAACAAAACCTCGATAATACCTTGCTAAATGAAGAAAACTCTGAATCTCAATACCGGAAGTTGGCCTAGCCCACTCATGAAAAGATACTATCTTGCTCAAATCTACTATAATACCCTCTTTTAACACAACATGGCTAAGAAATGCAACAAACTGTAGCAAAAACTCACACTTTGAGAACAAGGCATATAACTTATGTTCCCTCACTATATAAATTATGGTCTTGAAGTGCTGAACATGATCTGCCTCGCTCTTGGAATAAACCAAGATATCATCTATGAACACAATTATAAAGATGTCTGAATAGGGATTAAACACTTGGTTCATCAAGTTCATCAAAAAAAAGTTGGGGTATTAGTCACCCGAATGACATAGCCACAAACTCATAATGCCTATAATGGACTCCACACGTTGTCTTCGAGATGTCAACTCTCAAAGTCTCAAATGATGATACCTGAACCTCAAGTCAATCTTGGAAAATATTGAGGCACCCTATAACAGGTCAAAAAGATCATCAATGCGATTAAAGGGATATTTGTTATTAATGTAGTTACTTTGTTAAGCTAGCTATAGTCAATACATATATGCATAGTCCCATCCTTCTTCCTCATCGATAATACAGGAGCACCCCAGGGAGATACACTTAGATAAATAAAGCCTTTCTTCAACAAGTCTTCCAATTATTATTTCAACTCCTTCAATTTTAGCCAAGTCTATCCGATAATGAGCAATAGTTATGGGCTTAGTACTAAGCTCCACATTTATTGCAAAGTCAATATTACAATCCAGCAGAACACTAGACACATTAGTCAGAAATATATCCACAAACTCTCTACCACCCCTGGAAGTCTCCAGTGATAGGGACTCTTAAGAAAAAGCTTGAACGCGAGCTAAATATACCAAACACCCCTTCCCTATCAATCGACAAGCATATATACAAGTTGCAAACCTAAAGCTTGATAGATTGACAAATTTACAAAGCAAGATTTACAATCCCCAAAAGGGGTTTTCCAAGAGAAAACAATAAACTAAACTAAGAACCCTAAAAAATTCTTGAGAAAATATTCAAAGGCAAGTTCTATGTTCTAAAGTCTGGAATCCCATAATAAAATCCTAACTTTAGTATTTATAGTATTTACAAATGAACCTTGAAAATAACACCGAAAATATAGTTGGAAGATGGTATGTCTCGCTGGTACGACTCACAAGGTGACTTACGAGTCATAGTCGGGGTCTTATATCATGTTCTTGGCATCTTGGATTCAACTGGGATGAGTCATTACTTAGGCTACGACTCGTATGATCCTCTCGTAGTCTAGGCCTTCAGTTTATCTCTAATTCCTACTGTGAGTCCACCTATATGAGTCGTAGTGAGACTTATGACTTTTAGGATAGCCTTATAGGGGTGACCTTCACTTAGAAGATTTCTGATTTTTGCTCTCCATTTCTTGCTATGGCATTCCCTATGACTCGTAGCTTAGGCTAAGACTCATAGGTGAGCTCGTATGTCCTATGATTCGGCAAAATCTGCAATTTTTCTTCAAAATCATGCTAACCTAACTTTTCTACAAAAACAACACAGAACACATAAAAACCATAAAAAGTCACATTAAGAACTTATAAAATCCATTGCTTTGGGCATCAAATTTGTTATATTTTCACAAAACATCAAAACCCTCAACTTAGAATTATTGCTTGTCCTCAAGCGACAACTCAATCTACACAGACAATGAAAAATACATAGTATTTATACTAGTGGAATATACATCATTTAGTCTAATCGAGGTACCCAACTATCATTTTCAAAACCAGGTTACAGAGTTACTGAGCATAAAAAACATGATGATGAATTTGGTAACCCAATTATGATAGAGTAAGGAGCATTGGCCATCCACAATCATTGGAGCAGCCATATGCTATTCAAGTAGCACAAATGCCCTCACAGAAAAGAAGTTCGTCTTACTCACTCAAGAAGCATTTAGAATTTAAGGACTAAGTAAACATTCTCACTCTCACAATTAAAATTTATGCATATTGACTAACACCATAGGCTTGCCTTTATACTCATCTTCTGGCTTGGTGATAAAGTAGATTTGGATCAGTTTAGAACTTACAAGCTTGTCACATAAGTCCAGGGGGCTTTGGTATAGCAGTTTAGGAAAGTAGTGACTAAAACCTATCTTTGTACCATGTTTACCAACACCTTTTGCTTTCATAACCTAACCTTTTTGAATAAATTCACCCTTATTCTCCTGTTTCAAACTTTTTCTCGAGTGCTTTCTTTCTATTTCAGTTGTACCTTATTTCTAAACTCAATTCTTGCTACTTTTTCTCAATTTAAGGCACTTTTCTTTTCTTTTTCTTCTGTTGGCTCATGATTTTTCATTTGTTTCTTTATTTCCCAACTAACCACCTCATTATCATTATTTTACCACAATAAGGGTCACCCTCAACTTAAGCTTTTAGCCTGAGGTAAAGTACATGATATTTATTCCTCAAACCAGAGCCACAACTTGTAGCCACCCTCAAATTAGGCTTTTAGCCTCAATTAAGGTTCATATGTCCAAGGATAGACCAGGGCCAATATCAAGGTATTTCATCAAACACGGTTAATCTAGCAATGTGTCAAGAAAGAAAGAGTACATGAGAAGCTCAAAAATTTGGAACAAGGGATTCACTCACTTATTTGGTGGGTCACTTAGGCTAAAAGTGGGTTCACTCAAAGAATAAAGGCCTAAGATGCTTTCCATATCAAGTATATCACCGAACTAATCTTAGAGTACTAAGGCAAGTTCCGAGTTCATACAAGATGCACGAATATAGCAAAATAAGCTCACAACACACATGCATTGCATCCACAATCAAGTATAGACTCACAAGTCATGCTTCAATCCTCAACTAACCTTTACATTATCTGAACAAACTTTGCTAGATACTCAAAATATATGAATGCATCAACAACCACAATCCAAAAAGTTTTTGCGGATACCTAATCTTTCCTATCAAAATTTAAAGAACATTTAACGTTATGTATGTGCCAATAGATAACATCACTATCCATTTGCAAACTATCTACACTACCCAAAACATGCTGGTTAAAGAGAAAAGTAAACATCCACAAGGAAAAAGAATCACAGCAAGAAAACCTTGGGATGAAAAATAGGGGAAGTTATTGACTCGGGGCTACTCAGACTTCACCTTAATCCATAACTTCCCATACCCCACCAGAATAGGATACATTGTCCTCAGAGTAAAAACATATACTAAGACGAAGATAACAAAAATATAGACTTACATAGATATATATACATTAAAAACCAATATTTGAAAACCAATATCCAAAACCAAAATCAAAACATTATCCAACATAAAACATTTAAAAACCAACATCAGTATAATATTGTCTAAGAATAGAATAAAGTATTCATAAGGACAAAATAAGAAATGAGGTCAAAAGAAGTCAAACATCTTGGTGTATCAAGCACCGATCTCTGGCTGATCTGTGTGGTCCTGGGGCATTATCTCCTTCACAGCAATATGGGTCGCAACTATACATGAACTACCCTCTCCATGTGGATTTTTTTGCTCGCTATCTCGCTATATGGCTGCTAGTAGGATCGACTCCTACACTACCTCCTCTAGTATCGACCCCTCTACCGAGGCTGCTGGGTTATCAGGTCGAGGCCTCTTCTGGCTCATTTCTAGATCATTATCATGTTCAGGGGACCACTTTCCACGGACATCAGGATGGTCATCTAGCCAATCAAATGCCTCATCCCCCCTCGGTGCCACCTAAAAGACTACAACAGGAGCTGCCAATATCTCCTTAGTCACTGCGCTCACAGTAGTTCTAGTGCCCTCAAGTCTCTGCTGGACTATAACCTCGAAAGTATCTACTCAGGCATCTACTTCTCTAACTCTCTCATCTACCAACTCGCAGGCGAATGCCTTCATTTTATCCTTTGAGTCCCATATGGTCTAGTAAACCCAAGGTCTGGCCTGTGCAGATAGAGCTAGAAGTATGGACTCCACCGTAGCCATCCTACATAATAATACCTAAAAAGAAACAACGATAATAATAGAATTAACTTGTAAAGTAGTTCCTGTTGGTGCTAGAGTACTGGAGGACGGTATCGACTCAATCTCCACAGCTGGCCTAGGCTCTATAGCAGCTAGAGTGGTGCCGGTAGCAACTGGAGGTGCACTCTAAGTGGAATGCTCTACTAGGAATGTCTTTGGAATGGCTAGAGAAGCTATTCGTGATAAGACCACCAGGTTGTCGTCTAGCTTAATCAGGCTGGGGTCTGTGGTGTTTGTGGCCTCTATGTGAGGGTCCCGATGAGGATCAATAGGAACAGCTCCTGCATTACACAAATGATAAATCAACATAGGAAATAGCAGTGAGGTGTTCATCTGGATGACTGACTAGTGGATCTGCTCTAATATGATCCCGGCCCAGTGTATCTCATAGCCAACTAAGATGTTGGATAATAACATAACCTGCTCTATGGTTATCACATTATCCGTAAAAGTGGGACAAATACACCTATGGATAATGGACCACTACAAATTGGCCAGAAACAGAGGTGAGCCATCAAAATAGGATCTGTGTGGTTTGTAACCAACGTCGGCTCAAATCCCTCCTCATATATTTGGCTAAAAATCCATTATAAAAGCTATATCCTATCCCTAATGTACTTCCCAATCACCCTCTCCTTATCTTATCACTACTAGTCATAACGAGCATTACGAGTCATAGGTAGGTCTAGTATGAGAAACATGAAGAAACAATAGGTGATTGATGTTTGTTACGAGGGACCACTATGAGTTGTAGGGGAGCCTACTAGTCGTATGACGGCCTCTTAGCTAGATAAAGAAGATACTAGTGGTGTTTAACACTTCCCCACAACAAGCTTAAACAAGACACACAAACTTAGGAATTTACACTTAAAGGAGCAATACGATATAATAGACACATAGGTAGCTCTAAAATGACATCAAAAAGTTAAAGCAATCAGCACTGGTAAGAATTGAAGGCAATTAGAACTCACATCAAATGAAACCAAGAGCACTTTCCTATTCAAACAAGCACTTTTTATCAACCAAATTATTCCATTGAGGTGCAGGTGCCACTTAGATGATTTCAATCAGATTCAACAATCTAAGGCATATAAAATAGACCCACACTAACCAAACTCCCATTCCAAAAATTATTTGCTCAATGCTTAGGCAACAAATAAGCACTAAACTCAAAGGATCAAGCCTTTACACAATCACAACCACCTACTCTAGAATTTCAAACAAGGTTTAATTCATAACAAAATCCTTCAAAGCACAACCCTACATTTTGAAGTTTATGTTAAAATATCATCAAATGTGCTTGAAAATTCATGGTTAAACACATACACAATCATCTATAGCATAACTCACCACCATAGTACATTAGAATTAACCAAGAAGCTTACCAAATGGTAAAAGAATTGAAACAATACACTGTAGATGGAAAAACAAGTCGAAACCCTACGAAATAGTGTCCTTGCTAGAATCTTAGTCGAAAAATAAAGTGGGTAGCCAAAAAATGACATGGATAGCCAAAGTTTTGATTGGAAAAGTGATTGGGAAGATGATTAGGGTTTTTCGTCATTTTAGGGATTGGGAAATGAATTTTGGCAGTCAAATTTTATTTTGACCCCTTTTAAATTGAAATCGAGTTAGATTTTTTCAAAACTGCAGATTGTGGCTATGAGACCTCGACTGTGAGTCATACGTTGTCCTATAACTTATAAGTCCTAGTATTAGAGAAGACCCAACACTTGTAAAAATTTAAAATACATACCTGTGCACTATGAACCCCACTTACGACTCATAGAAGCCCCTACGAATCATAAGGTTAGCTTGTAATGTTTGTTCCACCTTTTGATACTCATTGTTTCCTCTATGAGGAATGACTATGAGTCGTAGTGGTGACTACGACTCATAGGCCTGCTCGTAGAGGTTGCTCCAAGTGCCATTTTCTCACATTTTCAATTCTTTAATTTCCACCTGCAAACCAAGTCTTAAAAACACAATAATCTTCAAAATATTACAACTGCATCAATGTCTTTCAACTTAAAACAAACTCACACGTTTTATTAAGAGTTTCAGTTACCAAACACACTTAAAATAGATAATCAATCATAATAATTACTTGGATTACCTCCCAAGAAGTGCCTTGTTTAATGTTGTGGCTTGACTTTGTCATCGTCCTTGTTCAACAATCATCAAGGGTCCACACCTCACTCATGAACTCAACTCAGTATTTTATAAACTAGAGAATATCAAACATGACCTCAGCATCATTGACCCTAAACCAAAGTTGACCCGAATCCATATCCACTAAGGGTCTCCCAGTGGCTAGAAATGGTCTCACCAAAATAGTGAGCACCTCAAAATTAACTTCGCAGTCAAGGATCACAAAATCTATGGGAAAGATGAATTTGTCAACTTTAAGAAACACATCAAGAAATATTCCTTCTAGCTTTTTAATGGTTTGATTCGCCATAGGCAATTACATTCTCATCTGGTTAAGGATGCCAAGACCAAGCTTTTTAAATACCGTAAGAGGCATTAAGTTGATGCCTGCTCCTAAGTCGCATAAGGCTCTTGCGAATTCAACATCGGTAAGTGCAAGGGATGGTAAATGCACCAGGGTTATCTAATTTTCTAATAAGACATTTGGTCATAATCGCACTACATCATTGGAGTTATTAAGAGAAAACTCTTGGCTCAAAGTGTATTTCTTGGTCACCAAATCCTTCATATACTTGTCATACTCGGGCATCTTATCCAAAGCTTCTAGAACGGGAATGTTGATAGACAATTGTTTTAGCATTAACAGGAAGTTCTTGAACTTGCCATCTTTTTCATTTTCTTAAGTCTTTGGGGAATTGGAGGAGGCGGTTTCAGGATTGTCTTGACTTTTGCTTTCCCCGCTACCTCTTGGTTTTCCACTCCTTTGCTCCTTGGACTTTCTTCCTCAATCATCACCTTGCTATCAGTGACCCCTTCATCAGATTCATCCTCAACCCTTGGTATGGGGGTATCAATAGTGCTTTTCCCACTCCAAGTCATGACTTCCATGCAACTACCTTTATTTTTAGGATTTTGAACCCTGTTACCTAGTAGGATGCCCTTTTGGTGTTGGTTCAACTGTGAAGAAACTTGCCCAAATTATTACTCTAGTGGATTAATCGCCACAGAGTGAGATGCTATTTTTTGGTTAATACTTGAGATATCTGCTTTCATTCCCTTTAAAGTCTCATCTTGGTGGTCAGCCCTCTTCAACAACTTGTCAAACATCTCTTTAAGCCTAGAAGTGCTTGGCATGGCATCACGGTTATGAGGTGGCAAATAAGGACGATTCCTATAGCCCTCTCTTCTTTCATAGTATCCACCCCCATTGTCTTTATATTCCCTATCACAATTAAAGTTCCGACCTTGATTTCCAGACCCTTCCCTCTAATAGTCCGAATTGGACTCTTAGGGTTTGTTACGGAAACCCGTCACTTGATTCCTTACAAAACATGCATCTTCATCAAAGAATGGATCATCAAAGATGGGGGTCTTCGGAGGTTGGTGAGTGACTGCTTTGACACTTTCTTGGCATTGCTTCAAGACCAAGTCCATACTTGTGCGAAGTTGAGCAAGATGCTCCATGATCGCTTCATTTACCTTTTCTTGCTCATTGTTGGTGTTAATCGCACAAGAAGGTTTCATCGTACCTCGCTCTCATTGACCCCATACTCTATTGGTTTTAACCACTTGCTACATCTTTGTGGCTATCAATGCAAAACATTAGTCAAGAAATATGCCTCCCATGATTGTATTGGCACAAGCTTGACTGTTCTCATCAAATGCCCAATAAAAGATCTCATCCAAGGCATCATTAAAAATCTTGTGATCGGGGATCATCCTCAAGCATTTAGTAAATCTCTCCCATATTGTGCTAATAGTCACCTGGCAATTGCATAAAGTTTTCATTTCGTCCTTGATGTTCAACATCTTAGATCATGGAAAATATCTTTCAAGGAATACTCTCTGAAACACTACCCAACTTGTAATAGTTCTCGGAGAAAGCTCGAACAACCACACAGTTGCATTACCAGTCAATGATAATGGAAACACTCTTAAACAAATTGCATCAAGATAAATATTTTGTGTCCCCATGATGCTCTTGCAAACAAACACCATATTTTGGAGGTGACGACGGGGATCCTCTAAAAGTAACCCTATGACTAGTTTGCAGTTTTGGGGCATTTTGAGCAATCCACTTGATATCGCAAACTTAGTATCTACCGGTAAAGGAGGTAGTACTATAGCACCAGTAACGTCCAAAGCCATAGGGTTTAATCGATACTAATTCCATTCATAAGCATTTTCATTGAAGTCCCTAAGATGTGGTCTATTACCCCACAGTAGAGGATTCTCCTCTCTTCCCATATCCTCATTTATATTCATGTCCTCCTTAACCTTGACACCATCATTGACGTTAAACATTCTTCTAATGAGTCGATGGATCTGTAAATTGATCATAGCTAAGGGATTACCTTGGCTCATTGTGTTGGCTACAACCTAGTACACCCTGCATGTAAAATCAAATAACAAAAACAAAAACAAAACTAAAATACAAGAGATTCTAGTAATCAACACTATAACTAACAATAGTGAACTCAAGTCAAAACCTATCCATATTCTCCGGCAACGGTGCCATAATTTTTGATCTAATGCTCACGCTCCAACAAGAAACTGGTCATTGTCAGCAATTAACCTAACCAAAGGTTAGGGTTAAATCCATAGGGAATATAGTGTTTGACCATGAGAATTCACTATCAGTCATTTCGAGTATCGATAACTAAAATCTTTAAATGAGGGAGTGTTTATGATTGAAGAACAAAATAAAATAAACACTATACTATGATACAGAGAAACACTTAATTTTAGGGATAACATGGGAACTGTGTTCCCTATAGTTCGTTTACTACATTACCCTAGATAGCATACTATAATTGGAGATTCACATGCAGGACGGTAACTTAGGTTCTTTCACCCCTCTTGTGAAGGCGAAGGTTGAATTTCACCATGGCACTTAGTCGGCCACCATAGTGTGCCAACTAATTGTTACCTATTATCCCAGTCAACCTCCCCTTGGTCAGGTTTGGTTGATTAGATGAGAAGCCAGCCACTATAGCATGCCAACTAACCATTACCTATTATCCCAGTCAACGTCCCCTTGGTCAGGTTCGGTTGATTAGATGAGAACACATCAATTGAATCTTGTCATCTACTTCCCTTTTCTTATTCATCATTGCCTTGGTCGGGATCGTTATAGTAGGTGGGAATTGGTGTTGGCCACCACCAAACAACAATCATAATGAAAGGAAATAGACAATACATGTAAAACCTCAATCATATAGATGCAATAAACCTAGGTTATTTAAAGTCAACTACCCATGGTTCCTACAAACCCAAGTTATACTACCTACTGGTACGAGTCGTTACTTGGGCTATGACTCGTATGCTCCTTTGGTAGTCTAGGCCTTTAGTTTATTTTGGTCCAACATTTTGTCTCTCTAATTTCTGGTACGAGTCGACCTATACGAGTCATAGTGAGACTTATGACTCATAGGATGACCTCGTAGGGGTGACCTCCGCTTAGCAGATTTATTATTTTTTGTATTCATTTCTTGCTAAAATATACCGTATGACTTCGTAGCTTGGGCTACGACTAGTAGATGAGCTCATATGTCCTATAATTTAGCAAAATTTGTAACTTTTCTTCAAAATTATGCCAACCTAACTTTTCTCCAAAGATAACATAGAAACACATAAAAACCATAAGAATTCACATTAAGAACTCATAAAATCCCTTGTTTTGGGAATCAAATGTGTTCTATTTTGATAGCACATCGGTTCACTCAAAAAGATCTGAACTTGAGACAACAAAGGTGGTTAGAGCTTCTTAATGATTATGATATGAGTGTCCATTATCATCCCAATAAGGCTATATTATGGTGGATACTTTGAGTAGGGTGTCTATGGGTATCTTAGCTCATGTTGATGATGGGGGCAAAGAGGTGGCTAGAGAGGTCCATCGGTTGGCAAGATGGGGGGTTAGGTTAGAAGAGGTTGATAATAGTGGTATTCTGGTTGTTGATGGTTCAAAATCTTTCTTGGCTGATGAGGTAAAAGAAAGCAAGATCTTGATCCCTCCTTATTAGAATTAAAGTCCTTGCTGAGAGAGAGCAAGGTGGAGGTTTCCTCCTAAGGGGAAGGTGTGCCCTTGGTACCAAGGTAGGTTGTGTGTAACTAGTGTTGATGGCTTGAGGGAGAAGATTCTTGATGAGGCTCATAATTCTTCTTATTATATTCACCCCGGTTCTACCAAGATCTATAGAGATTTGACGGATGTGCTTTGGTGGAGAGTTATGAAGAAAGACATTGCCTGATATAGGTTGTTATAGTTCCAAAAAAGTTAAAGTTGAACATCAAAGGTCAGGTGGCCTAACCCAAGATATAGAGATTCCTACTTGGAAATGGGTGGATATTAACATGGATTTTGTGGTTGGGTTACCTAAGACTAGAAAGGGTTTTGATTCTATATGAGTTGTGGTTAATACAATGACAAAGTCAGATCATTTTCTACCAGTTAAGACTAATTATGGGGCCAAAGACTATGCTAAATTGTACATTTATGAGTTGGTTAGATTGCATGGAGTGCGCTTGTCCATTATATTAGATCATGGTACTAAATTCAATTTATACTTTGGAGGTCCTTCCAAAAAGATCTTAGTACCAAGGTTAAACTTAGTACGTCCTTTTATCCTCAACAGGATGGCCAAGCTAAAAGAACTATCCAAACTCTTGAGGATATGCTTAGAGCTTGTGTTTTGGAGTATAAGGGTAGTTGGAATGATTATCAAGTGAGTTTGCTTATATTAATAGCTATCATTCTAGCACTGGTATGGATCCTTTTGAGGCTCTCTATGGTAGACATTGTAGGTCCCAAGTTGGATGAGTTGAGGTTGGGGAAATTGTATTGTTGGGTCCGTATCTGGTCATGGAGTCTATGGAGAAGGTAATACTGATTAGATAAAGGTTGAAAATGGCTAAAAGTCATCAAAATTCCTATGCCGATGTAAGAAGAAAGGAACTTTAATTTAAAGTTGGTGATCAGGTCTATTTGAAGGTCTCACCCATGAAGGTGTAGTTCATTTTGGTAAGAAGGGTAAATTGAGTCTGAGATATATATGTTCTTATAGGGTATTGAGGAGGATCGGTAAGGTAGCCTATGAGTTGGAATTTCCTAGTGAAATGGACTTGGTTCATCTAGTCTTTCCTGTGTCCATGTTGAAGAAATGTGTGGGAGATCCAAATGATATTGTCCCATTAGATATTGTGGGTCTTGTTGAAGACAAATTGACTCATGAAGAAGTTTCAGTAGGGATCTTGGATAGACAAGTGAAGAGGTTGAGGAACAAGGATGTGTCTTTCATTAAGGTCCTTTGGATGAATCGACAAGTTGAAAGTGCTACATGGGAGGGTGAGGCAGACATGCTAAAGTTATATCCCTATATCTTCCATTTTGTTCAATCCTTAGATATAAATTCTAAGTCTTATATATGATTTCATGTCTCTTGTATCATCCCTTTATGTCAATGCTTGCATCCATATTTATTTTGACAAGTTTCAAGGTGATTTTGACACTTATTTTAAGATATTTGAAATGATGTTTAAGTGTAGTAACACATTCATGTTGGGGATCATTTATTCTTGATTACTCTTCCTATATACATTTCTTTTATATTTGAGGATGAATATTCCTAAGGGGGCATATTGAAATGACCCTAAAAAGTGCCTGAAAATGTGCCTTGATAAGTGCCTAAATTCGTAAATTTCATATATCTCAAAATCCATGTGTGACATCGAAATTCTGACTTTATATTCTTGATCAAGGGGAAAAATTGAGTGCGAAATGGGTCTAACCTAATTTTAGAGCAACCATATCAAAATTTAAACTTTTAAAATTTGGAATTCCAGTGTAGGTCTGCCTTGGTACCCCGTTGCGCCTTCGTCATGGACCAATGTTATATTCGTCTTGTTTTGTTGTTCGGTCCAAGGCTTTTGGCTCTTGGGCCTAAGTCTTCCCATACATAAAAATACCTATACTTAGCCATATTGCAATACCATATCATACAAGACATTCCCCAATACTCTCTCAAACACTTAGTAAAATATTTCACTCAAAATTCAAGTTCCTAATATCATTCCAGATCTTAAGGATTTCATTACAGCTTCAAGTCTCCATTTCAATCTTCGTCAAGGAATCCTCCAAAGCTAAGTTATGTAGGTTTCAACCATTAGGTTCTTTCACCCATGGTGCCCAAGCTCCTTTTTTACATAAATTGCATGTTTCTAAGTTGATTTACTTATGGGTCTTACTTACTATGAATTTGACTATGAACTATGTTGGGGATTCATAAAAGTGTGATTGTATAAGCATATTTTACGCTATGAATTTTTGATCTATCTTGAGATTTGATGAAGGGTTTTGATGTATGTTGCATGAGCATGCTACAAAGTGTTGGTGAGTGATTTTATGTTGAATTTTATTGCATGATATCACTCTTGAATTGCATGATCTTATACTAGCATTACACACATGTCGAGTGTTTGATAAAAAGTCCGAGTAATGTATCTTGAGTTGTTGAAGGCCAAATTCTTGGCAAATGAGTTAAGTAACTTCATGATGATGAAAGGATGGTATATATTTATTGGTTTCTTGATATGTATCTATAGTCTTGTGAGTTGACAATAACCGCTTTTGGGGTTGATACCTCAATCGCCTCGGTTGGGGATGGTAAGCCATCAACCAATTAAGGGGTTGATACCTCAATCACTTCTGGTGGAAGGTGGTCATGTCTGTCAACCTATTGAGGGGTTGATACCTCAATCGCTTCAGATAGGGGTAGTAAGACATCAACTAATTGAGGGGTTGATACCTCAATCACTTCCGATAGAGGGTGGTCATGTTCATCAACCAATTGAGAGATTGATTCCTAAATCACTTCTAAGGGGTGGTCTACCTTAGATTCAAAATACTAAATTTGATTGGTCTATGATGATCTCTTCCTTCACATGTAATAAGTTCTATATAAGCATGTTCTACTTTAGGTATCATCCATACATGTCATATTGTTATTATGTTATCCATTGCTTATGATATTGCATTTTGCCTATGTTGTCTATCTCTTATTGTATTGAGTCCTACATACTTAGTACATTCAAATGTACTGATGCATACTCTATGCCTACATGATGTTATCATGTAGGAACTAAAGCTCATCACGATGATCCTCATCCTCCCCATGGCTTATACTATCTCTACAAAGTAAGTTGGTGAGTCCTTAATTTCGGGGACAATGTCTTTGATCTTATGCTATGTATAAAGACTCACTTTCTTTTATTGTATGCTTTTGACTATGGGGGTGATCCCGGTTGCTTGTCTTGGCCTAATTAAGTTCTATGTTTAGAGGTGTTATTGGACAAGTTATGCAATGATGCTATAAGCTTGATTCTCTTTGACTCCTTTGATGTTTCAGGATATAAAAGATTTCCCTTAGTCCCTTTGCCTTTATTTCTATTCGTTTATTATTATTTAATTGCTTTTATTACAAAGGATGTGTATTAATATACTAAGAGGCTTGTTTGGGTTCCTTCAGGTTCCCATTCACCATGTCACATCTAGGCCCTAGGATTGGGTTATAACACCCTTGGTAAATTGTCGAATCCTTTCAAACTTAGTAGGAATGCTAGATAAGGCATATATGGATAATGTATGAAATCTAGCCTCATTGTCAGAAGTAGACATAGGACACTGTTGTAGACTATCAAGCTCATCCCAACAGCTATCTTGAAGGTTGTATGGAATGAACCTCTCTAAAAATATCTCGATGATTTTCCCTCAGGTCATAACTTAGGATCGAACAGGTGTACGATCTATAACTGACCTCGACCACTCCTTTGCAAGGCTGGTGAACTGGTACGAAGTGTAGGAAATGCATTCTACTTAGGAATATCATGGTTATAAAATGATTTCTGGCACTCTGAAAGAAAATCATAGCTCTATCGCTAGGAATGCCATCAAATAATGGAGGAGCCAACTGCACAAAACTCTCAAAGCTCTTCTGCTCCACTGTAGACATGATTGGGCTGGCAGAAGATTGTGACACCATAAATAAAGGAGGTGCAATAGATGGAGCAATAGTGAAACTTTAAAACTGAGAACCGAAAATAGGCCTAGATGTCTAAGGTGAAACCATCACAGCCATAGGACAATCTGTCGGAATGATAGAAGGACTAACATAAATCATTGCTGGCTTAGAAAGGGCTATAGAAGGACTAACCGATGCTAAAGAGATCGGTACATCAATAGTAGCTAGGGCGAGAGGTGCTTTCTCCAATCTAGCCAATAGCTTTAAAAGTAACTCCTGAATCGAGGGTGTACTCTCTAGGGTTGACGATGGTGAATTAAGATCTGTAGGGCCCTTTGGCTTATAAGTAGGCTCTAACGCATACTATCCCATAGGTGGAGCTGAACCTCTAGTAGTGCCTTGGATCCTGGCCCTAACCCAAACTCTGCCTCATCCTCGAGTAGGATACACATCAGTTGCCTCAAGCTCTCCCACTGATCAATGGGATTTGGCAATTTGCATCTGCGTAGAAATAGATTATGTACTTTCAATGTGGCTAACATAAGGAAATGCATGACTAGAAGCATGATGTGAAGGACTTTCCTAATAAGTGCCCCATAGACTCCCAAAGATTGGTATGGATGTCTACACATCAATCCACTAGACTATACTAGACACCCAACTCTTGACTCATTAGCCCAACAAATATAGAGCTCTAATACCAAACTTGTAATGACCCAAGATGGATCACCACGAAAAAAAGGATAACATCAACTGAAAAACCATCTTAATATAACATAACCAATCTCTCAAAATCTAGAGTCATAAGTACAAGAGCATCTAAAGAAACATAAAAGTGTAAATACACATGCCTCATATGAAATACAAGACAGTCTCATAAAATGTGATACAATACTAAAAAGAAAGTAAAGGAAATCCAAGGATCCACGGTGACTCAAAGTTTGAGCCTCACCGGTAAGATCAAGATAGATAGAGAGTACTCCAAAAGAGTGAATCAGCTACCCTTTATGGGTTCCTGTGCTCGATCTGCAAGGATGAAATAGGGTAGGGGTGAGTACACCAAAATGTACCCAGTAGGTTCAACCAATTGGGTAAGAGAAATTAGAACAAAAATGTAATAACGAAGAGCCCTATCCCTGCATCCTAAAAGGTTAGTGCACAATACAATATAAGCAATAACACTGAGCTAAATATCCTCAAGAACCTATTAATACCATATGACAATAATGTGAATATGATGCACCATTGATCAATCCAAATACCAAGTGAGTCACAGCCTTGCCACATGCTCGCGGACAAGTAATATAAGAATGCCATAACCTTTCCACCATGGTTAAGATATATGTCCCTTGCCTCCTGTTTGGGTCAAATGGTGATAAAATATGGATCATATTACCCTTGCCTCTTACCATGGTCAAGAGATGATACAAGCAACAAATAATAGATATAAATCGCTATTACAACCAAATATGTAGGCAAACATGTAGAATGTATTAAAATAAGAACTTTATTACATGAAACTCGTAATAATTATAAGTACTCAGGGTGTAATAGCAAGTGTTATAGCTAATGCCCAAACTATCATCATGTTTTAGATCATCATAAATATATCAATAGTCAAGAGTATCAATAATATCGGACCTTACTCGTCCCAAGTTTGTAAGAATATCAATAATATTGGACCTTACTCATCCCAATAATATAAGAATATCAATGATACTCGACCTAACTTGTCCCAAATATATAGGTACATCAATAATACCTAATTGTACTCAGCCTATTTGTGCAAGTATATAAATAATAATGGACCTAACACTCCCCAATTAGTCTCACAAGTCTTATGTAGTCACCCTTGATCTTAAGTGATCATATTTCATCTCAATTCATCGATAGGATCAAAATTATGTCATAATCCGGCTCAACCACAATCACTTTTCCTTCATTTCACCATATCAATTCAATTACACAATTATCCATCTAAATCTCACAATTATCACATCAACATGATCAGTAACTCAAATCTAGTCCCAAAAGATAGTGGAACCTGCCTTGATGCTGAAACCACACTCGAACAAGCTTTCAATCAACTCAAGTCCTCAAATCTATTCCCCAATTTGATCAACCACTATTAAAAATGGATACTACTCATCAATAGAAGAATTTTGATACTTGTATTGTAATAAATTAGTCTTAGGGGTAAAATGGTCAAATTTAGGGTTAAAATTCAATGTTTTTGATATGAAAATTATTTAATCTCAAATTCTATGCAAAAAAGGGAGTTTATGGGTGAAAATACCATTAAAATCAAGCTTTAATTGAATGGGAAATTAATATTTAAAGTTTGAAAAATGTAGTTCGAAAATCACCAATTTGGGGGGTTCAATTTCATGAAATCAAAAACAAAATCAAGATAAAACATATAGAAAATGATTAGTTTAGAGTTAGAAATACTTACCCAATAAAAGTCTTCAAAATCTTTTATAACACTCCACATTTTACATGTACTAGTACTATGCAAATAAAACATGATATGGTTTGGTAAAATTAGCGCCCATTTTTTAAAGCGCTTAAATCTCACGTTAATGGGCGATATGTGCGTCTAATGCTTAAGAGGATCGAGTGTATACATGTTTGGTTTCAAATTGAGGAGATCATAGCTCTAAAAAAAGTAAGAAAATTGAGGTGCTTGTAGGACCTAGGAAGCTAGCAGGTGAGTCACCTACTTGCTTAGCTTAAATTTGCTAACTAAAAGGAGACGAGGTCGGACGTCAGATTTGTTCAAGTCCGATTATGAATAAAGTACGTGTTAAGGGTGCAACTTTATCCCAAGTTTTAGCATCATAAATGGACTATATGTTCATCCCAATGACAATATTAAAAGGGGCCCAAAGACATCACAATGTCTTTGATAAATTAGGCCCAAACTAATTAAGAAGAAAGCTGAAAAATGGGCAACAAAGGCCTACTAATTTGAGCCACTTAAGGCCCAAGTGAAAGGGGAAAGGAGCTGCATCACCAGATTGGTAATGTAAGTATAAAAGTGCCTTAGTAAGTCGGCCAATAAATCTTTTAAAAGGGGATAAAAACAGCACCCTAAAGTCATTTCAACTTGGACAAAAAATTCTGCTTTCTTGGTTATTCTTTGTTGTCTTTCAAAGTGGTGAAAAACAAGCTTCACAACCTTACAAGGATTCCTAAAGAAGTTCAAAACCTTGATTTTAAAGGTAAGTAAATCTAATTATGCCCTTACTATGGTTTTTTTATGAAAACTAAGGAAACAAGCTAGTTACACATGTGCTGAAAATCTTGGACAGCATGTATCCCAAGGATTCTTGTACACTTTTCTTGTTAATTAAGAGGTTTTTCTCTTCTTGGTTGCTTGTATTATGAAGTAATACTTATGTATTTAACAAATATTGTTTTTATAGTAATGTAACCAGGCTGATTCACCACGTTTACAGTCCACAAAGTGAGTCCTTATATGATATCGCAATTGTATTCTTAGTATGAACTTGTGGGTTATTGGATGGAAGGCTATTGCCTTACGTTATTAATAACTGATTTGTAACTGTTTCGAGATTTGTTCAAGTCTGTTTTTATGTATAGGTGCATTGAGAATAGTTTGGTTAAAGTTGGAATGGGTTTGGAGTTGCCGATATCAAAATGGGGCAAAGGGATGTAACATTATGTTGTCCATTTGTAGGATGTGTAGAGTTGTTATGTGTTGTACTTTGTGGGCTATTGTAATACATTTATGGCACTACAAAAAGGTTGCGCATGATGTTTATATGTGATTGTGTATAAGAATATATGATTAGGGATGAAAGGTTGAAAGAATATGCTCGGGTTTATAAATACCCGCTTACTACCTGTGTGTTATTATTTTATGTGATTGGGCTGCCAAGATGTATCTATTAGCTACTAATGCTAGTTTTATCACCTACTATGTTGTAGATAAATATTTGGAGGAAGGGAAGATTATCTTGAGGCAGTAATGAGGTCCTACAATGAGGTATGTAAGGCTACTTGAATTTGTATTGTTTGGCATGAAACATAGATCCTTCCTTGGCATATAAAAGCGCTTACCAACTCTGACATAATTATTAATTGTGTCTATACTCATACACATGTTCATATGCTCCCATACATAGTCACCTTCAAATCTGCATACATACATGGATACCAAGTTACATGGTTTCTTGTTGCTAAATAAAGCTCACGAGTTATTTCATCTCATACACATTTTATTATTTATGTAACATACTCTTTTCATTGTCATATTGTCTTGTATGATCATCTACATGTCACATGCTATATATACAACCCTACAACTCCAATATTGTGACCACCAAAAGAATCATCTCAATGGTAATTCAAAGATAAAGTATATTATTTATTGATGGGTAGTAGCCCAAGGGGTGGAAGAATCACCTAGCCAGGGACGATCCTATCACAGGTGATAGACCGACGGGTTAAGGAAGAACCTAGCCAGGGACGATCCTAATATAGTTTTACCACTAATCAGCTGGTCATTTGTATTATATATTATGCACAAATTATATAGTAAAGGTAATGTCATATAAATAACACAAAGTACATGATCCCAAAGTATAACCAAAGGTGGTCTCTTATCCTACACTAGTGCATAGTTTCATTTGAGTTGTTAC